>PVIC010000805.1:0-107782 GCA_004025085.1 Thryonomys swinderianus | reverse complement strand
ATTAGAGCTGACTCCCTTGAGGAATGGATGTTAATTTGTTTGGTTGTGATGATCTGTCTTATGTGTGGCTACTACCAATGGTTTGACTATTTTAAGTGTCAGTGGAGGAACACTAGAGCAAAAGTAGCTACTTGCCTTGAAGATGGGCCCCTGGTAGTGTAGGTGTCAGGAATAGTGATGGCTGCTGCTTAATGATCCCAGGCAAGACAAGCTCCATTTTTATTCTCATGGTGGGCCACCAGCACTTTAGTTTAAGAGATACATGAAGACACCACATATGATTATATGACCAAGAGTGAAGTGAAGAGAGAAAACATTTGCTTGTATTCTCCCTGCACTGAAGCAGCTGAAGAGTGGAGAGATAAACAAAGGAAAATGTAGTTGGTTCTTTGTATTTTACATGCTACTCAGATACTTAAGATTGAGATTAAGGACTTTTCTTTAAATGTTTCTTCAAAGTTGGTTGAACTTTGTATTAGGACTTTATTCCAGGTGTACAGTCTTGGGATTTCAGAGTCTGAGCCAGGAATAGGGACACACACCTGAATCCCAACACTCTGGGAATTTGAAGCAGGAGGCTGGCAAGTTTAAGCCCAACCTGGGCAACTTAGTGACTTAGCAAGACTCTGTTTCAAAATAATTATTTATATATCTGGTGCCGAGAATCAAACTCAGGCTTGATTTATATATCAGGTTTGATTTATATATCAGATGCTGAGAATCAAACTCTGTACTTACCAGAGAGGACCAGCATCACTGAGACTACATCTGCAGCTCAAAATAATCTTTAAAAAAATTCAAAATTGGGGCTGGAGATTTAACTCAGTGGTTCCAGTGCCTGCCTCACAAGCGCAAGGTCCTGAGTTTGATCCTGGTAACCACATACAGTGCTAGACGTGGTGACTCACGCCCACCAGCAATCAATACCACATACCACAGTGCTGCGCATGGTGGCTCATGCCTGGAATCCCAGCACTTGGGAGGCAGAGGCAGGAGGATTGCTGAGTTCCAGGTTTGCCTGGGCTACATAGTGAGCTCAGGGCTGCCTGAACTACAAAGTGAGACCCTGTCTAAAAAAAAAAAAAAGAAAAGAAATTCAAAAGTGGGAGGATGGAGCTCTGGATTCAGACTTCCAATACCAGAAAGAAAATCTGTGGAGCTGACCCTGAGCTACTTAGACCCTGAAATCTATAAGTTCTTACAAGTCAAAATCTAAAAAGATCAGTCGTACAGGTTTCTTTCCATGAAAAGAAAAATCACCATCAAGACCACGATTCTATGTCAAAAGAGAATTTTGTATTTTCTTATGCCAAAGGTATAGAGTGAAAGTAAACAGATCAAAGAGCATCTCAAATATATCTTTCAAATTATAAAGACTATATCATACATAGGAAGCCAAAGTAGCCTCACAAACATGTATTTACTTGACACTGGTGTCTTTTTTACGAGGTTGAATTGTATAAAATTTTGGACAAACACACTGTCCTATTATCTTTACTCTGCCCTCTGACTTGCCTAAACATTCATGAACTGGAAATAGTTCCTGTATCACTTTCTAATCTTTTCAGGTGACTCTAAATTTCTGGTTTTGAATTTGCTTTGTGTAAAAGAAAGCAAAAACATCTTCTTGGGCTGTAGAAGCCTCAGACAGATGTTTTGAAAGTATAGGAAGCTTCACAAGAGATATGGATCTTGGATAATTTTTAAGAGAAAAGATTTGAATAATCTCATCAGTTCTCTTCAACCTTCTTACCCTATGGTAAAGTCCAAGGAAAGCAGGTTAAGACGTGTCATCCTCAGTGCTGTCCAACAGAACTTTCTGCAAAGACGGGAAGGTTCTATTCTGTCCTGTTCAATATGGCATCCGCCAGCCCAGCTCTTCAAGGAGCTGTGGAACACTTGCCATGGGGTTAGTGCAAAGAAGAAATAAACTGCAAATTTAATTTAACCTGAATTTAAATAATTTCACATGACTAGTAGCTGCCATATTGGGTAGAGCAAGTCATTGTACATGGTAATTCAGGTCAGAAACATTGCAGTCAATGTGAATTGAGCCAGAAGGGCAAATTATGTGGATTATTTTGTCTGAGTCAGCTCTGTTGCTCTCACAAAGGCTAACACTTCTGTGTAGTCTGAGGGCCAACGTGAAAGCAGAGCAAAATGAAAGTCAGTGCCCAACGTCACTGTCACTGCCCAAGGTGGCCTGGGGCTGGAGCTGTGGTTTATCCCTGAGTCACTCACTGGCTTTGTCACCAGTTTGATGCTGGCCTTTATGAGCATAATCATGTATTTCTCTTCTATAAAGTGGGAGCATTTGGAATTTATCAAAGTGACATTCACAAATCATGATAGAATTTATACTGGACTTGTTGCACACACAAAAAAAGATGAGCACTATTTATGTGCATTTTTTCATCAGAAAATAACCTTGGCCAGGGAGAACCCCATGCAGCACAGTGACTTCACTCTCCTCTCTTATACAATGTTGGCGTTGAACTAAGTTCTGTTTAAGGTCATTTCCAGCTCTAATGCTTTTTGCTTTATGCCACCATAAAAATATGATTTCTTACTGCACAGGGCTCCAGACTGTACAATTAACAGATGGTTTGCTTCCCTAGTTCTCAGATATCTGTAACTCTTTTATAAGGAAATTTCTCCTGAAGTATACATGTGAGCAAAATAACTTACTTTCACAAATAACTAGCTGAAGGGCTGGTAGTACAAAGCTAGGCTCCCTGCTATGTGTGTTTCCTTGATTTCTACTGCTTTGCCAAAATTTTACATTTTCCCTCTGTACTGGGATTGAACTCAAGGCCTTAGCACTGGATACATTCCAACTCGTCTTTTTAAATTTCTTATTTTGAGACAGGATCTCATTGAGTTGCCCAAAGTCTAGAGCCCTCAGCCTCAGCATGCAAGAGTGCTAAGACTGGGCCGGAGATTTAACTCAGTGGTTCCAGTGCCCTCCTCACAAGCACAAGGTCCTGAGTTCGATCCTGGTAACCACATAGAATGCTGGGCGTGGTGACTCACGCCCACCAGCAATCAACACCATATACCACAGTGCTGGGCTTGGTGGCTCATGTCTGTAATCCCAGCACTCGGGAGGCAGAGACAGGAGGATTGCTGAGTTTGAGGCTTGCCTGAGCTACATAGTGAGCTGAGGGACAGCCTGAACTACAAAGCGAGATCCTGTCTCAAAAAAAAAAAAAAAAAAGAGTGCTAAGATTACAGGCATGTGCCACCGTATCTGCTTTTACCTCCTTGATATTTCAAGACATGAAGCAGTTTATCTTTTGCCTTCATTCTCTGATTCAACAGGTAATAGAACTGTGTGACAGGTTGCACCTATTGTGGCCTTAGGATTTATGGGAGGAATAAATACTGCCACCCTTCTCCTGGAGATCACTAAGACCTTATCACTAAGGTCTCTGCAATGAGCAGACCTATCATGGCTTTTGATTTAGAAGTCTTCATCATTGTGAAGTCCAGCCTTAGGTCCATCACTAAATTCTGTGATAGGAAATTATAGTCTGACTTGGTTAAAGTTGAGATTGACATATTCCTTAAAAATATGAGGCAACGTTCTCAGGAGCATTTTTAAGGATGATGATTTGTATTTCAAAGATGTGTCCTGAACACAAATCTTCCTGTAGGACATAGGGAATGCCTAGTTAGCTTTTTTAATCATCTCACCTGAGCTTATCATGAGTTCCATAGTTTTGCAGCTCATGCATTTTCAGAAAAGCTTCTCTTCAGCTTGAAATATTTCACCTTAGTTCTTTTACAGATTGCATCTTGCACAAGGAGAAGAGCATGTGTAGACTACAATGCTGTGGGCAAGGTGATTTGGTTGCTCCCCCTACCTTGTGGTGGGGCCTGTGTGTTGGTTTTGAATTTTTACATTGAGTTCCTTGAGGACAGAGGCCCTATCTGCTTGTCTCCGCATCTTCAGCACCTGATATATATTCACTAACTGAGCGGTTTCTATGTGCCAGTAGTTGGGAGAGAGACAGTACTAAAAGCCACAGATGTGGTTTCTCCTTTGACAGAAATCATAGTCAAGCAGTGTGTACAGGTATTTAGCCCTGAGAGTTCTGTGAAAGGGGAAGTCTGGGTGCCTCAGAGAACCTAACGTGGGGACCTAACCTAGTCTCTGAGGTCAAAGGCTTCCCTAAGGAAGTGACATTCGGGCTGAACCCTGAGTGATAAGCAGGAGTAAGAATGAAAGAGAACTGGCTTTTGCACATCTCTGCAAAGGATCCTGAATACAGTGGCTGCTTTCCTATGTGGCCACTCTGTGGCCTTGCTGATGAGGCACCAGATGCTTAGTTATTCCAACCATGGGCCTTCTGGGCATTGCTTATATGTCTGTGAGCCACTTTCTTGGTCACTCTTTTTTTCTCTGAAGGCAGATGGAGTGTTATGAGTAATACTGAGAAAGAGTGTTACCCCTAGGCCACTGTTGAATGTATGCTTTACTAGTGCACTGAAGAAATACCCAGAATATATGTTAATATTTTCTCACTATGTGGTACATGCAAACATTTCAAAGGCAAGGACCTTCTAGAAAGTTGACATTCATCTCTGAAAGTCCCTGCCTGGATTCAGCTTGATAGAGCTCCTCACTGGCAGGCGCCCGCAGTGTCACGCACTGGCACTCACATGCTTTGACATGAGCTGTTATCTAGCTTGAGCAAGGCCCGGGGTCTCCCCAGCCTCCAGTTTCCTCAACTGCAGATCAGGGAGATTCTGCCCCTGATAATTTTACCTTGAGGTGATATTGTTATAAAGATGGCAGTAAACGCATTTTTGTAAGATCACAAAACAAAACAGAACACACCACTGAATGGGTGCGCTATCTCTGGCTGGTGTTTGCTAGAATTTCACAGGAAGTTCTCTGATCTAAGACTAGTGAAGTTGAGAACTAGGATTGGCTTTAAGGTCTTTTCTGGAATCACCACTCCCTTTACCTCATTATTACTTTAAAACAACTTTGATAGAAGGTGTCAGCAACCCCACAAACAATGATGGTGTTGACAGACGTGTCTGTGAAGTAGTTACTGAGCAGTGGCACTGAGCTGAACACTCGCAGGCCTTCCATTCCCAGCCTACAGAATACATCAGTTAGGTTCACGCTCCCAGTGAGAAGATCAGAGGTGTATGGAATTCACCAAAAGACTTGGAGCGAGTAAGAGCTGATCTCTCTGATATTGATGACTTTACTCATGACATGTGTGAATAGTTTATCTCAAGTTGCTAAGTGACTAAAACATATACAGTGTAATCAATTATTCCTGCCCTGGAATAGAGAGGTGTCACCCTTAATGGGAGTTTATGTTTGCAATTCTTTTGGCTTCTGGTAACTCACATGTTTTCCTCCTTTTTCTTAGCTGTGCTGCTTTCCTGTTGTTTAAGAGGGGTCTATTTTCAGACCTTTCAGGTAGAAAACGATTCACATTAAAAACAGAAGAAGCTGCAGTAAAGATCTGAAGTTGAGTCAGTGACATTGTTGAGAACTTGTGGTAAGACTAGAATCTGGCATATGTTTTATTAACAAGATCTTAGTTTTAAGGGTCTTTTAGTAGCTTCCCTGCCGCCTCTATCCCACTTCATTTTATTGCATGGTCTAGAGAAAAAAATACAGTGCCATTTCTACCTTCTTGTGATAGAAACAATAGGCTTTGCCTGTGCCACATTTATTTCCTCACTGGGGCATCTGAGAGATGACCTGATTGAATTCCATCCATAAAGGTCATGCTTTGAATTCAAGGCACAGGAAAAATGTGGAAAAAAATTGCAATGATACCCCCTGCATCCTGAGCACACGGGGGCCTCTCCTTTCTCACTGCGGTCTGCTGATAAGGATAATATAGATGACAAGTGGCGCATTGCCAGGACAAAGGAAATTCTCTGTTTTATTGTTTAAAGGAAGTCAGCATGCACTGAAGAGAGCAAAGGTTGAGATGTAGGCAAAGATTTTTCCCTCTGGTAGGAGGAGAGGCAGATTTGGCTGGTGGCATGGCGGGATTACAGAGTGTCACCAGCTGCTTGTGAGTGTGTCTGTCCCTAATTTCATTGGAGGAATGTTTGTGTGGTTGGAAGTCAGTAAAGGGTCATTGCAGTCCGTGGCATTCATAGGGGTTAGAAGCCCGACTGCTAGAAATGGAGGCATATTGCTCAGGAGAGTAAAAAGCCTGATTCATTCAATGCGGCCCATTTAGAAACATAGCAAAAGCACCAGGACATTTAAAAGAGTTGATCTGGTTTTGAGTTTAAATTCGGGACCTCCTTCTCTGCCCACCCCCTCCAAGCCAAAATGTCAGAAAAGGGCCTGGTTTCCCTTTATGGAGTGCAAAATAAACAGATCTTCAACAGCAGGAGAGGGGCCCGCTTCCCCAGCCCATAATGCCAGAGCTGGGGGTGGGGACCATGGGGAAAAGCAGTTATTCTTCTGTCTGGTTAGTATTTGGCATTGACTTTCATTTTCTCCAACCTCTGTTTTCTAGAATCCTGCCTGCGCAGGAAATACAGGAATAAAGAGAAGCTGATCTTGGGGTTTTCTTGCCAGACTTCAAAGGAGGTGGATTTTTGATTTTGAAGAGTTTGGGGAGGCATGTCCAAAAATAAAAGCCAGTGGGGGGAACTGAACCTGCCATCCTGGGAGGGCAGCATACTCCGAGCCTCTCTGTCCTCCCAACCCAAGATTGCTCCCTGCACTGGGCACATCAGGGTCAGCTGTGGTTGGGCTTCCACGGGCTCTGCATTCCTTCTGGGCTTTGCTGGGATTGGGTGGGTGTGAGCACCAGTTTACTCTGGAGAGACAAAGAGTCTAAGTTGGGCAGGACCTCAAATCTAATGACTTGTTTACGATCAGGAACTTTTTCAGGGCTGGGAGGAAAAAGAAGACAGGGTAGGCACTGGCCGTAGACATGGGCATGGTGTTGTTTTTCACTGTAAGGAGGCAGGACAGCCTCAGCAGGCAGACGGCATTTGCCAGGCAGCCAACGGGCAAAGCAAAGCCACGCTCTGTGTAATTTTCCAAGGTGGGGAGGAAGCAGTGGGCAAGCGGCGGCTTCTGCCTCTCCCCGCTGGTTTGGCTTCCGGGAACAGAGTGCTCCGCAGAGAATGCCCGATCCTGCCGCATGAAAGGCCCCGTTTCCTCCCACTTCGGCTTCTCGTGATGGGGGAGGTTACCCTCCTCACCCCTGCTCCACGTGCTCCCCAAACCAGAGCATCCCAGGAGGAATGCACACCTGTGATGTGGCTGAAGACCCGGCCCTGCCTCTGTGAGAGGACAGGAGGTTCCCAGAGGATCTTAACGGAAAGGCAGCTTGGGACGGTGATGCTGAAAGGGGGCATTTACTTCATGGCTCCAGGTGCAGGAAACTCCTCCAAAAATTGGAATATTTGCCCTTCTAGCTTCTGAGACTGTTTGCTAGCTCAGAATGGGGCTTCCAGAACATTTAAATTGAGATCTCCACAGTTTGACCCAAGCAATAGAGTAGGGCTGCCGGAGAGGACAGCGAGAGCCCAGGTCCGTGCGTACTGGGCAGTTTATAACAACTTCTTTCATTCTTCTACCAACCTACGAGGTACATGTTGCATTCACCATTTTCTAATGAGGAAACGAGGGGCAGAAAGGTTGAGTCATTGATGCAAGGCGTGCAGCTGCTAAACACATCGAGCTGGGTCCAAGGCCAGCAGGAACCCACTGCTCCTGAGCTCCTCAAACCGGCAAGGGCAAGCCCTGGGGGACCCGGTCTGCTGCCTCTCCTGGCCTGTTTCAGTTGGGTGTGGCTGATTCAAAATTGCACTTCAAAAGGAGACTTCTAGTTCAGCAGTAGCAACGCCCAGTCCACAATGCTCTGTGCAGGTTTGTTATGTAGAAGCCCTCTAGGTGTCCCCTTACAGTCCTCCACTGAGGTACTGGGGATGGGCGAGGACAGTCCTGGCAGGCAGGGCTCACAGATACTGGCATCCTCCTAAAGATCTTGGATTGCGGTGGAGAGAGACTCGAATTAAAGACACAGCTAGTCAGCTAACACTTTACATTTTTTTTTTTTTTTGAGTTAGGGTCTTGCTTTGTAGTTCAGGCTGGCTCTGAGCTCACTATGTAGCCCAGGCAAGCCTCGAACTCAGCAATCCTCCTGTCTCTGCCTCCCGAGTTCTGGGATGACAGGCGTGAGCCACCACACCCGGCAACACTTTACATTTTTGGTGCTTAAAAACTGTATCGTGTCTACGATAGACAAGAGGCAGGCAGAGCACCTTGGAAACAGGACACCTGACAAAGGTGGCTTTGCGTTCTTGTGCCACAGCCTTAGCAAATCTTCCAGCTTCTTCCAGCCTCAGTTTTCCCATCTGCCACCTGAAGGACCAGCTCTGCAAAGCCCCCCAAACTGTGGGATGGCAGAAAGGCTTCTTGGCCACCATTCTGAGATGCCGACCCCCAACCTGGCAGTCCAAGCCCAGTGCTTTCTTTCCTCTCCCCTCTGCCTGCCGGAGACTGACCAATCTGCGGCAGGAAAGAGTAGGTGGCAAGATTCCCTTCCGCTTGTTTCCACCACCTGGGAACAAGAACAGAGGTCAGCACTCTGATGACTTATTGTTTAGGATTCTTGTTTGTTTGCGTTAGGGATTTTTTTTTTTAACCTAATGGAAAGAAACTTCCATACTTTCCACATTTCAATTGTTCCTCTCCCCCACCAGTCCCAGTTCACTCACTACCAGGCAACTGGCCCGCACTGGGTAAGTCTCGGAGCACAGCGATAGACTGTACTGTGTTTTCGCACCCTGCACCCCAGAGGCGGAGCCTCGGTGAGACCAGAAGAACAGCTGAGGTTGGACTCTGGAAAATCCACAAGTGCAGATGTGGATCCAAACCGGGCTGAAAAATCTCATGAGATCAGGCATTCTTGGACTTCCTGCTTTGAGCCTAAGCAGTATGTTCAACATAAACGAACTTTCGGTATTTTGAAACTTCCGTTTCTGATCTCAGAACCTGGAAGTGCAGAACAGTTACGAACATTTCCACAAATATTGTCATGGTTATTCTGGAGACCGGGTTGAACCCAGTAATTATGGAATCTGGATCTCACTATAACCGCAGCAGCCTGCCTGGATTGCAACCAGGGAGGGAGGAAGGCTGGTAAATAATCCGGCCCCTGGGCACGGGCAGCACTGTGCTCCAATTCGTGTCCTGCCACTTCCTGCTGTGTGAGTTAACATCTCAGGGTCTCAGTTTCCTCATCAGTTAGGTGAAGAAAATATGTGGGTTCATGATGTCCTGTGAGGGCAAGCAGCTCTACCTCTGTGAGCGATGTGTGTGGATGTCTGTATTACCTTCTCTCCCCTTCTCTGAGATGTGTCCTCAAAGTAATGTGTACACACTGCTGCAGTTCAATGCACTAATAAATCTCTGGAAACTGATGGCCACCACTGTGAACACCTCTTGTCACTGTAGAGGCCAAAAGTAACTTGTATTAACTCACCATGTCCTAATAAATTTAGTATTAAAATATTCATATAGGTTGTTCATTTCTTGATATGTATTTCTTTTTGGTGAGCTCTGTGCATGATATAAATGCATACACACAAACATATATATACTATGACTGTGTATATATATATATATATATGTACTACATATATGAGTGTATATGTGTGTGTGTATATATATATATATATATATATAAATATAAAATATTACTTATTTATCTTAGTGGGAATTAATTCCCCTGAGAGTCTCAGGCAGTCAACCTCTGATAGAGGCAGCATTTGGAAGTCACTGGAGTCAACCTAATTAGCTGTCAAATGGCGTGATACACAAAGCCCACGGAGAGACCTCTGTGCTCACCGGGGTGAGCTCTGAGCTGGGAGAAGTCTCGAGCAGTCCTGAGGGACAAATGAGAGAATAACAGTTAGCTTGGAAAGCGGAGCCGGGTTTACCACATCTGCTCATGCTGCCAGGGAGGATGGCTAGGCAGGCAGGTGTGTTGAACACGTAGGTGCTCCAGTGCTGCGTGGCTGACATGAACTGGACAGAGCCGGGCAGGGTGAGGCAGAAAGGAAGACAGTCCAGCCAGGAAAGGAAGGTGCATAGAAATCTCCCCAGAACTGGGGAAAGGGCTCCTGTGAGCTTATGGGGCATATGCTGTATTTCATTGCTGTTTTGGACTAACTTTGTAAAAAATCTGTTGTTTATTTTATAATGCTCTTTAAAATAAGGATTTCCAAAGTAATATCTCGTGCTTGTATAGCAGTTAATTTGGAGAATTTAAGAAAAGGCCACAAAAGAAAAATGCCACAGCCCTCATAGTCTTGCAACCCAGAAAACAACTTAATATTTTCATACATTTCCATGCAACCTTTTCATTGCAAATATATAGACAAATATGTCTTGTTTTAATCTAATCTGAATCATTATCTTGTAAACGCCTTGAAACCTCTTAATATCAAGCTATGGATATTGTCCGGTGTCCCTATTTATATCACTACCGCACACTGTATGATTAAACAAGTAAGTGAAGATCTAGAATTTTGAAAATCTTTTTGCAGTGCTGGGGATGGAACTACCTGGGACCTGTGCAGGCCAGGCAGCTCTCCGCCCCCAGGCTGCACCCCTTATGGGCTTTTGAGACGCATGTGTCCTCTTTGTTACCACAGCTTCTGGTGCTCAGATGGCATTGTGTAACACAGCGAATCGTGTCTCTTTTTTATTTGAGTGAAATCTTCAGTATAGGCTTTAGAAATGAGCCCACATGAAATGCTGAAAAGGTGAGGTTTTAGAAGTCACAAAGACCCCTTGAATCATAAAACCAGAAACCCTGGGGGGGGGCAGGGCCAGGCCTTCACTCACCAACTTGTGCCTCTTAATGCGGCCCAGATGGGGACCTTGTCTGAAAGCAGATTGTCGGCCAGCAAAAAGACACCCACAGCTTGCAGTCTCCTGCTATCAAGAGGGCTCTTTCTGCAGAGGCTGACTTCCACAGGGGTGGAAGGCAACTCTGAAGACAGAAGGGTCACCTGTTTTGCTCCCTTGTCCAGCTCCTGCTTAGTGACTCCCGTGTGTCTCACACAGGCAGCTGTCTGCCACTCTCCTGCCCCTCCCGGCAGCAGGTCAGCAGAGCTCTGCTCACTGTCAGAAGGAGGCCGGGCCCTCTCTGCCTTCTCTGTGTGTGGCGGAGGTTGGAAGGTAGCTTTCTGAGGGCTCTTTGTCTGGCAAGCAAGTGAGCAAGACTCTTGTGCGGCAGAAGCCTCCTCCCTCAACCCCCTTGCTCTTCCCCCTCCACCCGTCAGGCTCTGCACAGGCAGGGGTTTTATTCTCCTCTGCCCCTGCTAACCTGAGCTTGTTCAGCTCACCCGAAGAAGATGGAATTTCCTGGCACCTTCCGTGGGACCATGACCTTTCCAGCTGGTGGCTGCCAAGCTGTAAGGGAGAATTCTCTGGGAGCCCCTCAAGACTAGCAGCAATGGAGGGTCCCCCCTTAGGAAGCCTCGTAGAGAGAGCTGGAGCTATCAAGCCTCATTCATGCCTCCTTCGTCCTCCGCCTTGACCCTCACAGTGCTGTCATTTAACCATTCAGTTCTTTCCACTAGTGTGCACTTGGTGCCTCCACTCAGGGGCTGCACCAGAGAGCAATCTGCTGTCTTGGAAGGTAAAAAGAGTACAAAGAACCAGGCACAGAGGTGAATGCCTGTAATCCCAGCATTCTGGGAAGCCAAAGAAGAGGTTCACAAGATCAAGCCCAACTTGGACAATTTAGTGACTTAGCAAGACCTTGTCTCAAAAGTTTTAATTTTTTTTTTCCTCAGGGCCAGGATTATAGGTCAGTATGAAGGGCCCAAGTTCACTCCCCAGTTCTATTTTAAACAATGAGGAGGTAGAATGGAAAAGTCTATGATCAGAATATTAGGAGAGATGGGTGCCAAGTTACAAAAGACCCTTGATACTCTTCACTTTGTTTTAGAAACTGTGACAGCCTCCAGCAGGGTTATGGCTCACAGGTCAATGCTGAGCAGTGTAGTGACCAACTCTTTACAACAAGACCAATTATGGGCTACAGAGCACGCTTGGCCAAGGCACACAGCCCCACAGCCCCTGTGGTCAGGGAGTTCCTGAATGAACCTTTGGGGGCTGGAATCTGTTTACTCCTGGCACATAGGGATTTCCTGTTTCTAAGAAAATGGGCTTCGATGCTCAGCTACATCAACCAAACAACATGTTGACACTAATGAATCCTGCCAGTTCCAGACTCTCTGGAAGGTCAAGTCTGGGAATAAAAGCATTGGGATGACTCTGTACCCAGAATTCCAAGCCAGATGACTCAGTCCAATTATTAACTGGAGATACCCCTGGAACTACCTAAGGAGAAGCACCCCCCAAAAAAGTGGCTTTCTAAAAACACCAAGAGACTAGAGATTTAGCTCAGTGGTTTTGATGCCTGTCTTGCAAGCTCAAGGTCCTGAGTTCAATCCCCAGTACCAATAAAATAAAATACAATCAATCATTCAATCAATGCAAGCTCCAAGAAGGTCTTTGGAATCAGGGGTCCCCTTGTCACTCTTCAGTCTGTCTGTAGGTGGGCTTCGATGTAGGCATGCCAAGCAGAACAGTGGGATGAGCTGAATAATCCATGTGTCAAAGTCTCTATCACCAGTTCCTACCTGTCGGAAATCCTCACCTTGAGCTCACATCTCTGAACTTCCTGGCTGCTCATAGCAAAATCACACAAGCTGGCCCTGACCTGACTTGATTACCCTATACTTGACATATGATATTATGATGTTTACTATATGAGCTTAGCCTGGCAAAGTCCCAGTGAGATGGGAAACCTGGAAAGTTTTGGCAGGAAGTGAGGGAATAAAAGGAGAACAGTGAGAGGAGAAGCTGGCTTGTGTCAGTTGGCCTGACACAGAGAAGGGAGGAGGGAAGGGGAAGACACTCAGATGGGTGCAGACTCTGGACCTGAGGCCGCTGCCTGGCTTATTTCACTGGGCTCATCTGTCTTGTCTATTTTGTCTGTCATCTGGGTGCCAGGGTACTTGGCAGGGATGTATTTGTCCAGGAAGTCAACTGGGTCTTTTGGGGAAAATGGTGCCATTTTTAACAATATTTGAAACAAGGTCTTTTGTGTGGATTCCACAAGAAAGCGCAACCACATGCAGAAAAAATGTGGAAACGATCAAGGATTCATTTCATAACAATAACCCTAGTCACTGAGGTGTTGTCAATAATATTGTTAGGGCAGAAGCTAATCAGTTGGGGTACAGGTCCCTTGAGAAATGTGCCACTGGGGGAAGAGAGCTAGAGAAAGCCCAGAGAACAGCAATGGAGGTGTAGCCAATGCAGTCACGGAGTTGGCATGCTGACCCCACGTCAGGCACTGGGAACGGTGGAGTGGCAGAGCCTCTGGAGATTTGCATAAATGTGGTATCTTTGTCAGTTCTGCATTTAATAACACACCATAAGCTGGGTGACTTGTAAGCAACAGAAACTTGAACTTAGCCTTAGGTCTGGAGGCCAAGATCAGAGTGCCAGTGTGATTGGGTTCTGGCAAGGGCTGCTTCTGGATTTTAGGATCTGGACTTCTCTGTATCTTTAGATAGAAGAAAGAGGGTGAGCTAGCTCCCCAGGATCCCTTTCATAAGGGGACTTAGCCCATTCATGAAGCTTCCACCGCCATGACCAGATCACCTCCCAAAGGTCACCCTTCCCAGTCTCATCACACTGGGTGTTAGGATTTCACATGAATTTCAGGAGAACACAAGTGTTCCTCTATATATACTGCCATGGAAACTGTACACAAGTCCGAAACAGCAAGGAGCAGTGAAAGGGAACAGAGGCAGCGTAAAGGGGGTCAGCCAAAGGAATTCAGAAGAAAAGCAAAAGCCTCGAGGGCTTGGGGTTACACGGGAGGCCTTCCTGGAGGAGGCACATTTGATGCAGGAATGCTCCTCTGGGGCCCTGAGTCAGTGTCTTGGCAAATGTTGGAAGCTGCCAGGCATGCTGAGCAAGAATTGCTGTGGATTATCTTGTGGAACTTGTGCCCCAGGATGGAGACATTTCAGACATGCAAATCAAAGGAAAGCATTCCTGGATCCATATGTTTGCTGAGCTGCAGGAGGTGGCCACGTGTGGACATGAGAGGAAAGGAAGGAGAGGTGTAGGAATTCCTTATTCAAGATTCCAAAAATAGACCAACAGAATCCACGTACTCTTTCAATAATTTCTTCATTAAGCATTTATTGAGCACCTATTATTTCTGGCATTGGGCCTCACTGAGAATGCAGTTGTACCCTAGACTTTGTCTCTGTCTTTCATGAATTCATGGTCCTCTGAAGGAACTAAGCAGCACAGGTTCGAATGAGCAAGTATTTTCATGATAGTATGTAGAGTGTCACAGAGGTCAAGGGAAGAAGCAGTTGTTTCTACCAGGAGAGGCCAAGGGAATTGGGATGGCCTCATAGAGGAAGGAGCCCTGGGCTTGACCTTTTATCCTGATGGTGGTGCTGGGGATGGAACCCAGGACCTCGTGGATGCTAAGCAAGTGATCTACCCCTGAACACACTCCCAACCCCTGGAGCTGATTTTTTAATTGACCTGAAATTATCAGATAGGCCACCAGATAAGACAAAAGGAACCAAGTGGGTAAAAGTACAGTAAGAATTTGACCTCCAGTGGAAATTCAAGACAAGAACTTTTCATACCAGACTCTGGAGAATTTGGATTTTCTGTTGTCCAAGAAGGAAAAGTCAGTACAAGTTTCAGTGAGGGAGTTTGACAGCTGACATGTCTTCCAATTCAGCTAGGCAAGCACTGATAGAGCCCTTAAAACACACAGAGCATTGACTGTATCTGGTGGTTTTATGGGTAATGCAAACACAAAACCAACTGTATCCCAAGCGAGAGACTCCCAGTACATTCAGGGAGCCTTAGTGGGGAGCAAAGGAGAGACAAACATGAACACAAATAACTGGGATGCAAGATGGCTATGAAGTCATGGTTCTGGAAGAGGTGACCAATTCTGGATGCCCAGGTCTGCCCCTGTACTTTTAGGTCAAAGCCAGCTTAACTCAGAGGCCCTGTCACCTCTAGCCAGGCCTAAGGCTTGGCCTCTTGGTAGCCCATACTTTCTTCCCAGGCTGGCTAGGGCCAGACTTTAGATGTTCTCTTGGTTGGAACAGAAACTATAATTAACCACTGTGATGCCAGGAGATGAGGGGTGTGAGGAGGGAAACCAGAGCGTGGATTTTTCTGGATTATTTCTGGCTCTTTGCTCACCTTCAGTCTGTTCTCAGCTACATTCTGATGGTTGCATATGCAAAATAAGATGGGCTTGAGTAGGATCGCTATGTCACACGATGTCACATATAAACTCATGTGGGGTCTCCCTGTGCCTTCTCCCTTCCCCCTCTTTGTTCCTCACATGCATGCACATTCAAACAGATCTTAGGAAGCAGTGGGCCACTCAGATCACAACCAAAAGCCTTGGCCCTTCCCAACTCACCTGTCACCCTTAGGTAGCCTTGGGCACAGCCATGTGAAACTCACTTCATTAAATCCTCTCTGACAGACCCTGAGCTATGTCTAGGAGCCTTTAACTGACTGAGGCTTGGCAGGGGAAGCGAAGCAAGAATGGGGAGGCCACAGAGACCTTCAGGATGTAATAAACGACGTGCACAAAGAGATCTTGTCAGTGCTCTCTCTCTCTCTCTCTCTCTCTCTCTCTCTCTCTCTCTCTCTCATTGCCACAGGGCTGGTGGTTTCAAAACTAGCAGCTGCAAACTTATGAAGGAAGAAAACTGAAACCACAAACTCTGTCTTGTGAAAACTGTGCCAGTCTAAAAGTGGCAGTCGTTGCGGGAGGAAAGCCTGCTAACGTTCAGACACAGAAACAGGTAGCGTGTGAGCACAGCTAGGGCTCTGACGGGAGAGGAATTATCTTGTGTCTCGCATAAGGACGAGGCAGGGGAGGTGGTCAGGAGGAAGAGGAGCAGTGACCAGCCGGGGAGCTCTCTCAGGAATGGCTCTAGCATCAGCCAGGTCTCCGAACACAGCCAGCTTCCCAAACACAAAGCAGATTGGCTGTGATGATCATATCACTGTTCTCTTCTTCCACAAAACCCAGGACGCACTTCCCTTGTGTCCACTGGGAGCTGTGAAGGGGCAGCTGACATATGTAACTGTCACCCTACTTCTGTGTCAGCCCCCTGGCCAGTGCCCATTCAGGTTCGCCTATGTCTTCAGACCCTCCTGAACACCCTGTCAAACAGTAAGATACTTCGAGACCAACCCCAACTCCCACTCCACTGCTTAGTCTAAGAGAGTAGCAGGGAGGACATTGTGACAAGATCCTTGTGGGGTCTCAAGGTGTATTAAGGATGTCTTCAGAAGTATTCAGGCTCCTGAGGGACACTCTCTGACTTGAGCTGTTTCTCCTCTCCTCTTGCCAAAGCTCTATACCAAGGCTATCTTGGCTGAAAGCAAATTAGAGACTTTGGAATCGTCGGGCCAGATAGTTGGGAGATGGTACTGTACTGGATAGGGAAGATGGGCCATTTGTATGCTTTGAGACACAGATAAAGGAGACCATGTCTTGTGATACTTGCATGTGGGTACACCTTAATGACAAAGACCCACAAGGCCTCCAGTTATAGAAGAAGACAGAGGGGATCGAGGGTGAATTTGAGGAGAAGCAAAGTGGGTGAAGTGATCAGCACTGGGTGGGGTTAGAGAGAAAGCTACAAGGAGGAAGTCCATTCTGAGCAGAGGGTGAAGTAGAGGAGGGGCCATGGTGAGGCCAGGGGGAAGAGGAAGTGTGCACTGTGGGGGAGGAGGTGTCTTTGGGAAGGTAGTGCTGGTGGTATGGTGGGCCAGGGAGCTGTGCCACACTTGAAGGCCCTGCTAGAGTCAGTATCATTGGTGTCTATTTTCAAGGAAGAAGAATCATGTTTGATCTTAACAATGCGTGTGTCACGTCATGAAAAGAACATTGCAGAGTGCACTTCAGAGTCCGACAGATCTGAGTTCAGTTTTTGGCTCCCCTGCTTATAAGCTGGGTCACCTCCCAGACCTCACCGTCCTGAACTATAAAATGAGGAAATTATTTCCTAAGCTTATGGTGAGAATGAAATTAGATTAGATGCAAAGTACTTAGTTCCGTACCTGGCAAATAGTAACTCCTAAATCCACAGTGGCTAGTATTTTATAGCCTGTGGATTAGAAAAGGCAGCCATGGCAAACTGCTTGAGGTCTTTGAGAGGAAGAGAGGAAAGACCTGGAGTGTGTGGATGCTGAGCTCAACAAGTCAGGCCCAGTGTCACTCTTTCCATGTGGTGAAGGCAGCCAAGGTCCGTGAATGGCTCCAGCACCAGCTCCACGGTCCTGGTTGCCACGAGGGCTGATGAGTCAGCTTCAAAACCGACCTGCTGCAAGCTGAGCCCTTAGTACCTGGATCAGAGCTCTGTGTGACTGAGAAGCAGGTACCTCCAACCACACGTGCTGATAAATGTTTAACTGTTTGCCCTCCAGGCTTGTGTAAAATTCACCCACTCATCTCCATGGTGTAGACAATCCCACAAGGGCCACCTTCAGTCTATGGACACAATCATCGCCCATATGTGCTTAGGAAGAGACTTGTCCCACTGGCCCTGGGGACATCTGGGAGCCACTTCCGGCATGCCCATCTCGAGCACTGCTGGGATTCATCTCTGAGCAGAAGGAGCTCCAGTCCTCTGTCCCTGGAGCCCAGCCTAGCTTTGCTTTGCTTTGTTTCAGTAGAGAAGAAGCCAGCAGTTGGAGTGGAGGAAAGATGAGGCGTTCCTATGCTCTCCTCTGTCCTGTGTGGGGCAGAAGTAAATCTTCCCTCCCAGAGCTCACTTCCCTTTGGGCCAGTTCCATACTGACTAGCAAGTTCATTTTCTTCATGAGCTGAAACAAAACAAGACAAAACACCCAAGAGGCTCTTTCTAGCAGCCTTCTGCGAGGAGCTCTGTTTTCAGAGGAATCCCATGAGCTGCCCTCTCACTGTCCAGCAGCAGCTTCATCTAGGGAACCCACATTGCTCCACCTGCCTCGTTCCTGTGAGTGGAACAGCTGTGTCGTGGCCCTACCTGGGCTCAGGTGAGGGGACCAAGCTGTGTGCTCTCAATTTCCTGGCAGCAGGGAAAGTCTGGCCTTGTCCTTAAGGAACTACTTGGCAAGGCCCGTCACAGAGTCTCAGAACACTGAGAAGAATGATCTCCTCGGTCACCTGGGTGTGCCCCTCCTGCTCAGGTAAGGATCCTGAGGCGGGGGCACATTTGTCACTGTGTCACCTCTAGAGATCCAGCTCGCTGTCTTGTCTGCTGCCGTCTGGTGTTCCTGTTGTTGGCTCTCTTGTGTAAGAAGGTCTCCGTCTCTTCTGTGCACGTTCACAGCACAGTCACGGCACCTTGGTAGGCCTGCCAGTAAACCAGATCAGCACCCATTTGGCAGTAAAGGGAGTCATGGTAAGGCCAGAGTGGAGACAAAAGCCCTAGGAGGTTTGGTATTGGCATTTTCCTCCGGGTACTAGGAATAGCTTGTTTATACTCCCCACTTACCCCAGTAGATGCCGCCAAATTTACCTGAAGCCAGGGTGGACCCACATGGCCGGTAATATGCCACCAGGTATGACAAGCAGCCTCACTCTAGCAACATTCAGTTAGTCCCCTAGTTAGGAGGTGAGGCAGAGGAAATGAGAAGAAACTGCGACTTTCCACAGCCTCTGCTCCCACAACTAGAGAACACTCCCTCTGCCTCACATTCTCTGTCCCAACCAGGAGAGAGCCGTTCTGGAGAGCAGTGGCTGCCAGGACTGTCATGGTCCACAGAGCCACCAGCTCCCCAGTGAACCCTACAGCCTGGACAGTAATTCAAGTCCCCTGCAGAAGCACGTTCTGCTAGCATCATAAGGAGGTGTCTAAGGACAGCACCAGGACTCCCAGCTTGGCTCTGTCCTGTTCAAAGTCAAAAAGGTGGGGTGAGGGGTTGATTAATAGAGGAACGGGAAGTGAGTTTATTCTATTTTTAAACAATGAGCCTGAGTCCGTGGTTCAGGTGTCCTGATTTATCTCACAGGTGGGAGGGGGCAACTGCTGGCAGCACTCCTCTCTGGGCTCTAGTTTTGGGAGCAGGATTTCCTCTGCGAGTTGTCAGAGGTCAGATAAAATCTTAATCTCAGGCTCACACAGGCACAGCTCCGAGCCCTGCCTCTGTGGGCTCAGCTTTCAGCAAGGAGGCAGAAAATGACTCAGAAGTCAGTACACATACAGGGTGGAGGGAGACGGGGAAACAATGGCCGAGGGAAGTGCTGGCCCAGTGAGCAGGCTCGGGCCTTTTGGGTCCCCTCGGCTGACTTCAGCTTCCTTATAACGCATCTGAAGTGTACCCACTGCGGTGTTCACTGACCATCCTTTCTAAAGGGATGCAAAGCAGAAGTGTGCTTTCCCAACTGGGCTCTGGAGAAACCTGTCCCAGGCATTGGCTGGTGGGAAGATGCAAAAAACTTCGAACTTTTTCCTCGGAATATTTGTGCAAAAGACTATTTTTTCATAATACCTCTTGATGTCATTTCAGAACAGGGAGCACCAAAAACTTTAGAGACCTCGTTTGTTCCGTGGCATTGTGCTCCAGAGACTGCAAAGTACTTCCAGTATCAGAATATAGTTTATGTGTGTGTAAGTTAGCAAGGGGAGCTTTAAGACATAGAAATGTTGAACACCTTGAAATCAGGGTACGTGACTCTTAGTGCTGTAAAGTCCCACTATGATTTTCAGATTACCAGCTCAACTATGATTGCCACATTTTGGGCATTTGTCACGTGGGTTCGGTGCCCCCAGCTCTGCTTACATTCTCTCACTCCACCCTCACAGCCCCGCTTTACCTATGAAAACTCAAATCCCAGAGGAGTTCCCTAACTTGCCCAGGTTTCCAAAGTGTATGTCCACATCCCAGCCCCACATTTGTGGGACAGGATTTCCACAGATCTACTGATCCAGAGACTCATTTGGGGCTTACTCGATAGGGACAAAAGCAAACCAGAGTGGTGCAAACCATGGCCCAGCATAGGGAACACAGAGACAATTCCAGAAGGCAGATAAATATCCTGGCATCCTGACGAAATCACTTCCAAAGCATCTGAGATGTGCTCAGAGTGAACCTGAATCCAAAGATAGTTTCCTTTGCTTTTGATGGCTTTTTTACCTTTGAGAACGAGGCAGTCCCAGGTGCTAAGGCCTTTAGGCCTGGATGCCCTTGACTTTTCTGTTGCTTCTCCTGCTATTAGGTCTTAGGGGAGCTGGACCCAGGGCTAGGACATAGAAGTAGGTTTAGTTACTCACCAGGGGCATGTAATGGGGGAAGCAAAGCCTAATTAATGAGTTTCAGGGGGAAATGCAGTCTGTGGAATGAATGATTTCCCCAGATGGACTGTCTTAAGAGACCCATGGAAATCCTGCATTTTTCCATTGCCATTTCCTATCTTTTCTGAGCCTCTGCTCAATGTATCCTGAAATCCACTGGAAAAGAGAGTGCACTGGTCTGTTTACCTTGAATAGAAAGAAACCAAAAGGCATGATGTCCCTTAAGGAAAGTTCTTAAGGAGAGGGATGCATTTTACAAATGCCTCTGGAGGTCTCAACAAAAAGGCACATGCTCTGACCCCTCCCAGTGCAAAACGTTCATAAGAATCTGTGCAAAGAACACCTTCGGATAAACACAGTGTGGCTATATATATACCCCTGGCCATTTCCTGTTGCTGTCACTGCTTTGCAGACTTGGAGGTAGGGTGAGGTTGTGACCATAAGCCACATGGTGACATGTACATTAGCCCATGCCCTCTGCTTCCTGTGCTGCTCATAGCCTGGCTGGAGCTGGACTCACCCTGGTGCTGCCAGGTGGAAGGAGCCCTCGAGATATGAATGTGGAGGTCATGGAGTCTGTGAGTGTACTGTACTCTTTTGGGACACAGGTTGCCTGACTTCAGATAGACTGGGAAGCAAAAACAAGCAAGCCAGTGTGTGTGTGTCATGGTCTGCTCATGTGGCATGTGCCCTGCAAAAGAAGGGAAAGGGTGGCTAGCAAATGAGTGGTCCTTCTTTTCTGTTAAAAGAGCAACCTCAAGGCAAAACTTCAGGAGTGAAGTTGTATTAAAAAAATCATTTGGCAAAACCCAAAGTTCACAGCCATGTGCTAGAAGCCTGTTATTCTAGAAATTATAACCATGACCTGAACTTCAGCAATTGCCTCTCAGGATTTCATATGGTTAACTAGACATCTCACTGTGTAATGTTGGTCTAGAGATAACTGCTAAACAGGACTCCTACTTCCATGAACAACAAAATTAAGGGATCAAAACACTCAGAGCTTTGGTCAGAAAACTAAACCCGGGAGAAAGGACTAGAATAAAATTTACCAATATCTTCCTTTCTCTATGTACACAGCTAGTGATTGACGCATTGTTTCTGCCTCCTCCTTTAGGAGATCTGGGGTAGAATCATGTGTTTTAATGAAGCTTTTCAGGAAATTCTGATATATAAACAGAACCACTGCAAGTCTAAATTATTGAGACTCTTCTGCTCCATGTGAATTGCTAAATAAAAGCTTAGTAATTCAAAACCAGGACAAACAGATATAGGTACTTTGTGCTGCCCAGGCACAGTGCTGAGGCTCCGGTCACCTGCAAATAACACTGAGGAGGACTCTGACTTCAAAGTGCTTCTTCCAATGGGAGAGAGCAACACAGATCGCACATTATCACAGATCAATATATAATTATGAATGCCACATGTTTTATGAAGAAAATGAGAGTGATCCACGAAAGAACCGCAGGCTGGACATCTTTTAGGTTGTAGGAAAGCCCCTCTGAAGATGAATGATTAAGACAGCAAGAAGAAATATGCTTCACTGCTTCTAAGACACAACCAAAAACAAGTTATGATTCTAAGTCAACCAGCTACCCCCACAGTACCCCAGAAATAAATGATTTCCTGGGTCTGTGATGCCTCTTTGGCCCAGAGAGCCACATGTCCTTCTAATAGTTTGGGAGGACGGAAGGGCAGGACAGGGCCGGGCAATGCAGAGTAAGGAAGGAAAGGAGAAGAAGGACGGAGACCTAGGCGGGCAGAGCCCTCCAGTGACTTGTCATGGATTCCGGGGAAGCATTCTGTTGCTTCCAGAATGTGCCTGAGGGATGTTTATGAAAACAGTCTTCTGCCTTCAAATAAGCATGAGAAATTTTAACAAACAGAAAGTGGTTTCCTTGCCTTAAGATTTATCAGAGCCCCAAATATGCTAATACAGTGAATGTCTTGCAGTTCTAAGGGAAGGGAAGCACCCTGCTGTCTGCAGCACTTTCCAAATAAATTTGATTGTGTGATTGTGGAACCGTTTTTTAACTGTGACGCTAACACACTGTACTTCTCAGACTTGGATCTGTGTAAGATTCACTTGGGGCTATAAAAAGCATTCATTCTTAGGCTCTCACTCTCAAGAGCTTTTAATTTACTGCACCTCCCCAAATTTACATTTTTAAATCCATAGTGCTTTGAGGGGTTTTGATGCAGCAAACCCAGAAGGCATGCTGTGAGAGACTTGTGTGACCATCGTTCCACTGAACCTCTCAGTGATGCTGTGCACTTCACTCACTCCTGCTTTCTTCACATTTCCTCATTCCTTTTATCCCAGTTTGGACTGAGTTATTGGCCCAGAGCAGACTTGAAAGCACTATTACTAATAACATAGGTAAAGAGAATCACAGAAAATCCAGTCCTGGGCTAGAATTTGCTGGCTGTCACACGTCGAGTTAGAAAGACACCTGGACCCAGTCGGCAGGAGCATCACACATCATGTAAGATACTGTGTGGTGAAAATTCCCGAAACTGTGTAAATACAGGATTCAGTAACCAATTTTCTAATGTGCTCATCTGTCTGTGTCTAATTAACCGTGTCTCTTTGGCCACCTCCCTTCCTTTCAAATGGAACAAAGGTACCCAGAAAGCCACGTCTTGATGCATTCATATGCAAACAAGTTCCTCTCTCTCCCTCACTCTTTCTCTTTCTCTCTCTCCCTTCCTCCCCCTCTCTTATCAGAATGAAAAAGACTAGAGAAACTGGCTCTCTGAGAGAGGAGTCAGCTCCCCTTTGCTTCTCCTATCGGCCTTGAGATCAGTGGATCAGATCGATTGGTAGGGAGAGAAGGGTGACAGGACACGTGATGGTGACCGGCCTTGCTGAGATGCAGCAGTTCCTGATACCACGCCTGGGGCAGGGGCAGCCTCCCTCGAGCCTCAGACAGCCGAACAGCAGAAGGCAAGATAAACTTTTGCAGCCACACGTGGACAGGTGGAAAAAAAATTCTTAAACCGTTGTCAGAGGTTTGACCTGGTTAAAAGATGAACTAGACCTGAGAGGTGAGGGAGTGGGAGAGAGAGAAAGGAAAATGTGAGATCAACAAAACAAAACAGAGCACAGAGTGTTCTCTTCGAATGTAGCAGGCTTGATTCTCCTGAGAACATTCAGAGAAACTTGTCCCTCTGCATGCGCACGACTCAGATTTCAGCAGAAAGTTGACTGTTGTGTACAAGTACATACAGAGGTGCATGATTTAACCATTTTAAAAGTGGAGGATGGTTTTGACTGAGCAAGAGGAAAGAGCATGTTACGTTTCTTCAAAGACTACTGCAAATCCAGTGTGCTCATCCTGTGACACCAGGCTGCCTGCACCCTGGTGTTTTGCTTGGTCTGCACCCATGCCCTGGCTGGCGGTCACTTGCTCTTGGTGGCCAGTTTCGCTTCCTGGTTTTGAGAAAATGGCAGTGAGGCCTGCTGCTTGGGCATGCTGTCACCGAAGGAAGTGTGCAGTTTGAAAATGTCAAAGCCAGCAGGCTCACGTCCAGTACATGCCATCAATCAGCAAAAGTATCTAGACCCCCTAATGAGTCTGCTGCAAGTTCAAACGGTAAGTAACGGACAGATAAAGATCTTGCCTTAAAACAGCCTACAATCGAACCAAAGGGCCAACATCAAAAGGGAGAGAAAAATTAACATCAATATGGAAAAATATATGTACTCATGGCCGTGTTTGCAGGCCAAAAATGTACCAGGGGAAATGTAACTACTGTGGAAAGAGCCTGGTATCTAGAATCCAGAGGGCTGGGCTCTTACCTTGCCAGCCCTGTGGCCTTGAATGAGGTCTCTAGCTCTTTAGTACCAAAATTGGGGAGGCAGATACCCAATCTACTTTTCCAGGGTGTTAGGAAATTAAAGGATTACAGGAGTGGAAAGGTTCTTCTAAAGATCAGTCGTAACATTTGAAAAACTCTCCCAATTTGATTTATTATTGATAACATAATAGTATAGGAAGAAGTCTACAAGTGTGTCTTTTGTCTTTTGTTATTTCTGTTAAAAGAGAACCTGAAATGAACTGCAGTAGTATTTAAATCAGTCTGAGATGTAGTTCTGGTCCCTCCTTGCAAACTTGGACTCTTCTATAATAACCTGGAAGTAACTGTGATTATCAGTTGTGGTCAAGATTTAAGGCATTTAACATTTTTTACTTGGAGACATCTAAGAAAATACTTTGCTTCCTAATATACCATTTGGTTTACATTTTTAGAGAGCTAATATCCAACTCAGGAGAACGTTATGACATTAGTTGATATAATTCTATGGAAGGTCAGCCTGATAATGGGGAAATAATCATCACAATGATCCCTGTTACCAAGTCTCTAGGTAAGATAGGCAGACGCAAGGGAATTTTAGCACACCGTGTGACCATGTGTTCCCAGGGAGCTGAATGAACCAGTGGTGTGAATTAGCATGAATTCAGAGAACTGCAACATTCTTAAGTATTTCCCAGATTTTTCTGGGCCTTTTCCCACTTATAGATACCAGGTCCCCTTGGAAATTCATATGACTTTTGAAAACAGAAAATGGTATTAACAATATGACATTTTTCGATTTTCCTTCAAGGTCTCATGCACTACTTTGAGATGCTGCTGTTCTTATTAGCTCTTTGGCTTTTCTGGTACTATGTATGAAACCCAGGACTTTCATGCTAGAAATATTCCCCGCCCTTTTCCTTTTTTCGAAGTTTGAAAGCGGGTCTTACTATGTTTTTTAATTGCCCAGGTTGGGCTCAAACTTTTTTTTTTTTGAGACAGGGTCTCTCTTTGTAGTTCAGGCTGGCCCTGAGTTCACTATGTAGCCCAGGCAAGCCTGGAACTCAGTAATCCTCCTGCCTCTGCCTCCCGAGTGCTGGGATTACAGGCATAAGCCACCACACCTGGCACTGTGGTATGTGGTGTTGATGGTTGGTGGGTGTGAGTCACCACGCCCAGCACTGTATTTGGTTACCGGGATCAAACTCAGGGCCTTGCGCTTGAGAGGCAGGCGCTGGAACCACTGAGCTAAATCTCTGGCCCTGGGCTCAAACTTTTGATCCTCCTGCTTTATTCTCCCAGAGTGCTGCAATTATAGCCATACCTATCATACCTGGCTCAAAAGCTTTCTAATATAATTTTGAAGAGAAAGGACAAAGGACAACTGAAAGAAGTGGCTGGAATTGGGATGCAGTTGATCAGGATGGTTCCTAATAGATCTCTGAGGTATCTGGAGGCCCAACTGATCACTCTTGGAAGAAGTTCCTTGGGCATCATCATGGAGGCTATCTCTCCAGGCCACCACCAAGTCTTCCTCTTTAGACCATTTACCAACCCTACTAAACAGGAAATGCAAGCTACTAGAGCTGAACATGCAACCACCCCCTAGGTCCCCAGACTCCTACCCTGCCCAGTGATTTTCTTTGTTTTCTATTCTGATGAGCTATACACATTCATTTAATATATGCAGGGTAATCCTAACTCATTAGAAATGAAAGGGCTGGCAGTAATTCTTATAATCTAAATTCTTACACTTAGATAACTACCACTGGGAAGAGAAACACGAATTAGTAAGCTGGAACTTGACAGTGCCTTGAGCACCCTGGCTTCTGAAACTCTTAATATAGTCACCACTAAGAGACGTACTTGTGGCCAGCTTGTCACACATGAAATTCTAATTGGTGATTTGACACCCTGAGTCAGTGTGCTAGTTATGTGACTGGGTTTGAGAATGTAGGAATTTGGACAGATTTCTAGACGTATGCATTTCAGACATACCCTGAAACATGCCAAGTACAGATAAAAAGATCTACTCTGACTACAGCATTTCCAAACAGAAGTCTACCACTAATAGTATACCAATAAACTATGTTATCTACTGGATTTCCAAGGCAGATGTTCAACAAACACTGTTTAAACGATGAGTGGAAAATCGTTTCTCAGATTCTAGAAAAGATAGCTAGTTACTGCTTTATCTATGTGTATACTTTCTGTTACAATTGATTTGCATAAGTTAAATATAGTACAATTTTTAGTGGTTTTCAAGATGTGTCATAATTTGGGGATATCTCTGAGTGTGCAGGTGTGTGTAGAACCATAAGAGGACAAGGACCCCTTTCTAGTGGAGGTAAAGGCTCACTCAGCACAGGCCCATCGGTGCCCCTGAGGAGACATACCTACCCACCAAAGGGCTTTGCCAAGCCTCCACCCGAGCCCCAGCCAACGCTTATAAAAGGCCCAAGAGTGGGAGTATGAGGCACTTTTGAAGCTCAAGAAGCACATTTCTACAGTATCTTAACTCTTAAGAGGTCAGCAGGCTCATTTGAACTGAATTTGTTAAATCTAGCTTGCTCTGTGGAAATGATCATGTAAGCCCAGCTGGAAAGCCTGAAAAACAGCTGAGCTAGAACAGAGAGAGGAGGCCTGGGTGGCCCACACAGCTCCATCCTCTTATCTGAGAAATGGGTATATTCTCTGGCTCCCCTTAAAGCATTTTTCTTGTGTTCATTTTTTACTGGGAGCTGAAAACAAAAATGTAAACACAAAATAAAGTTTTCACAAGCAAGGCTTGCATAGTAGACACAAGCAGAGCCTGTTGCCCCCCTCATCCAGACAGTGAACGTTTCCCAATGGCAGAGACTGTTCTCTGCAGTGTGGTACCCTCTTGTACCAGTGAGTTCTAGGATTTGAAGAAAATGGTGGTGAAGATTTAACCCCCAAGCCTCAAAAACATATTCACAGGAATACTGTTTCCTCTCATCTTTTGATATTGATGTTTAATAAAAAAAAAGCAACACAGGAGTATGGGTTTATAAAAGCTTCACATAAAACTCAAGGAGAAACCCCATTTCCTCACTCCTCATCTTAGAAGTGGCCAGCCAGTTTATTGAGTTGGCCGAGTAGCTCATTTGAATAATAAATGATTTTGCTCCTTCCTTTCAGAAACTTTCTTTTAGGTCAACTTTCCATTACTTTTGCTGTAATACTTCCTAAGCTTTTATGGAAGGTTTACTTTCTGTCTCAGTACAAATGGATGCCTGGGATTTACTATATATATTAAATGCCAAAGCCCGGACAATCCGCAACAGTATTGCTTCATCAAGACTTGTGTGGAAATAACCTGCTATCTTTATGGACTAAGTGGTCATAAGCAGCTCCTTCAGTTAGACTATCACATGAACTTCGGGGCTGCAAGGGATAAGGGAGGATATCCAAATCCTACCATTATGTTTTTTTGTCTGAGTGTCAAATCGTGGCAATTTTTGCTTTAATTTTATCCTTGTAGTAGTATAATTTTGGGAAGATGTCTTCACAGGGGACCAAGCTCTCCTTCTTCCATTGTTCTCATTTTAATGGAAGGAAAATTGAGACTCAGTCAAATGATCTTTGCTCCAGACCCCACAGTTGGTCAGAAAGCAGAACTCAGTGTCTTTAGCTCCTGTGTTCTTTCCACTCTACACTGTATCTTTGACATCTGCTTCTTGCTAATGTCACGTGCTAATGTCGTGCAGCCAAATAACACAGAGTCGATGCATAGAAATACAGGACAGCCAAGGTTCCAGGTTTCCCCGCTACTCAGAGCGCCCCACCCCCTCCACTCACCACCTCCCAAATGCTTCCAGGTGGGACACCCAAGTTCAAAGCCATTCGGAGTTTTGCTTATCTCCTGCTTGCTGAGCCTCTGCATGCCACACAGTGAGCATTACCCATCTTTATAGCCAGAGAGATCTGGCTTCTATTCCTGGCGCCCCGCTTCAAGCTGTGTGACACTGGGCACATCACACAGTGCAGCTCAGGCAGCTTCTTTACTTGCAAACCATCAGACATCCTAATACCCTACAGAGTTGTCACGTAGGCCCGATAACACAAAGACTGTGAAAACACTCTGGACAGGAAATTGTTTTATGCTGATTGTAACAGTTATCAATGGCTGCTTCATCCTCTTTGTGCCCAAGGCTGAATGTCAGAACAACAGCAACAAACAACAAACAAAATTGAGCAAAGCCTCAGAACTGCATTTCAGGTCCAGAGTCTCCTGTGCTGCAATGTCTGTGTTGTGCTTTCCAGTGTGTAAACTGAAACAAAACAAAACAGAAAAGAAGAAGAAGAGACAGTAGCAGATACTGCTTGGCTTTGCATTTTTCCCTTCTGTTTTCTGATTAGAGTCTCCACAGCTTGCGAGTGCAGAGAACCTCAAAAGATTGTGTTTGCTGCGGATAAGCACAACCCTGATGCTTATCAGATAGTCTCCTGCACACTCACGCTCTGCAAACTTCAAAGACGGGGGAGATCTCTGGGTCTTGCTCTGCGGAGAGACTGTGTTCCCAGCGGCCTCTGGTGCAGGTGTGGCCCGAGAGCCCTGTGCCATGTCTTCAGGAACTTGCTACTCTTGTTTCTCTCCAGGCAGAAGAAGGAAGCAGGAGGTTGTTTGAGGATGGACAACAGAGTAACAGGAGGGGAGGAGACAGGGGCTGTTAGGAACCAAGCTCAGAGAGGCTGAAAAAGTAGGTCCGGAGAAGAAGGGGAAGGCAGACCGACTACCCACCCAACCCCAGCCAGGGGTCCGTGAGCTCCTCCCAGCTCACCTTCCCCTACTTTCTTTGGGTTCACCCACTACGCTCTAGATTCCCAAGACTTTCAGCAGAATGGGACAGTGGCAGGGAGAGGGGAGACAGGAGCAGGGAGAGGGGAGCCAGCATTTTTATTAGGCTGTTGAATTTGATTTATTAGGGGGGAAAATCCTCTGCTTTCTTGCCACACAGGTTATTCTCAAAGTGAAAACTCTATTTTACTTTGGAAAAAAAAATGGTGAAAGTGCCTACAGTTATGAATGGAGCTCTTTGTTACCTTCCAGATCGACAAGACAGACTGTTTGGTTCATGTCTGTGCACTAGCAAAGGAGTGCAGGGGCCTGGGAGACAGATGTGGCCTTAATTGCATGGAAATATTAGAAGATCGTTAAGCCATTTTGACAGGATTTTCCTTTTGCCGCAGGAGCAAAGGGCCACGTCTGAGCTACATCAGGTCTGGCCAGGCCCTGTGGCTGGGCCTCTTGTCCCCACGTATGAGGGACATATGTGCCTTGACTCACTGACCCTGATATTAGAAGTGGAATAGGTGCCTCCTTGTCACTAACTTTTACGCCAGGTCTGTATCCCATGAGTACAGAGAACAAATCTCCCAAGAAATCTCCCTCCAGCCATAGCAGGGGTTGGAAGAGAAACTGGCTATTGAACTCAGTCGGTACATATGAGTTTGCAACCCCATATGTTGAAACATTAAATCAAAAATTCATTGAAGGCAGCTATGGTGGTGCATGCCTCTTACTCCTAGCCCTCTGGGAGGCTGAAGCAGGAGGATAGCAAATTATAGCTCAGATTGGGCAGATTAATGATTTAGGAAACCCTGTCTCAAAAAAAAAAAATGCTGGGGATATAGCTCAGTGTAAAGGCCCTAGGATCAATCTCCAGTACCGCGCGCGCGCGCGCATGTGTGTGTGCAATTATGTGGGTGGCTGGCAGCTACAGCTCATGGCTGCTACCCAGTGTGGTGCAAGAGTATCATGGATGGGGACTTAGCTCAGTAACTCAATGGTACAGTGTGTATCTCGATTGGACAGGCCCTGGGTTCAGTCCCCAATAGTATTGCAGGGTTAGGGTTAGGAAGTCTTTCTCATATCACAAATCACTAGCCCAGGAAAAGATCAAAATTCAAAGTGTAGTTTATACCTAATGTACATGAATTGTACATAATTGCAAAATTGACGAATCCTAAGATGGGGACCATCTGTATTTGAGAATGTGTATACATGCCCACGAGGGAGGGTGATCAGATTGTCTGCAGGGAGGCTCCACAACCCTCTAGAAAGAGTGAATCTGTCCCTATAACAAACAATCATGTCCAAAGACAGCTTCTTCCTTGGCTTTTACATTTCGTTGGTGCCACAGAATCATGGCCCGTGTAATTAGATCCGAGAAATCCTTGAATGGTGCTGGGTTGTCAAAGAACAAAACTCCATGAATATGGTCAACTTTGTTCCCCCTAGGCTGGCCCGGTCAAGCTTCCCATATACTCGTAGCACTACCCCACCACCCTGACCACCACCACACGTACACTTGCCCTATTAGTCTTCTACATGCACAAGGAAGGCAAATACCACATCGTTCGCTTAAGTTAAAAGTAATTGGTGGTGTTCTTCTGCTGGGAGGGAGGGGAAGCCCCTGCAAAACCACAGCGCAAGTAATTCTTTTGGTTTACAATAGTAAATGCTTCAGAACAAGTCTTTCTCAATTAGCTCAGATAGAGTCCACGGCTGGGATTTGGAGTGGGTCAGGATTACACAGTCCTCCCTTGAGGCATCCTGTCAGGGGCCACTCGGAGTTGGGTTGGTGGGTGGTTGCATAGGTGATATTTGGACCACAAGCCCGGAGGGATGGAGCTTGAGTAATCAGTAAGAAAGGTAGGTGGAGAGAGAGCAGGAAGGAAGGTGCAGGGGTAGAGACCTTGTCTTGCTAACACTTGCTAACCCACTTTTAAACACCATTAAAGGGTGAATTTGGGCATTATTCTGTTGGTGGGGGGATAAAGTCAATCATAACAGTAGCCTTCTTCCTACTGCATGTGCTGTAGAGACTGGGATGGTAGGTTTGCTTGAGGTTTGCATGTGATTTGTGATCAGGAAAGTCCCTTGGCCAATGAAGTGTTAATATTCCTGCTCTACTGGTAGCTTTCTGCTCCTCTGAAATCCCCCTTCTTGAGAGTTGTGCCATATTACTTTGCTTCACGTTCTTCCATCTTCTCATGAGGCAAGGAACCAGCTGCTTGACAGCTGTCAGAGAGGTCTTGTTGGTTGGGTTGGCAGGAGAAGCACTGTGTCACACTGTTTGAGGAGCTCATGGGGACACTAACAGTGTACCATTTCAATTTGTAAATGCTTATACATTCCCATGTACTTTGTGGACCTTGCTCTTACTTAATTTAAATCTCACACATAGCATAATTTCCACTGCATTTAAGTCAGGCCCTGTTCCCTATTCCCACTGTCACTTTGAGACCTGTGAACACAGCCTGTGTTCACACAGCAGGTTGGCAGAGCTGCTGACTGTCCAGAGAGAGCATCTGTTTTCACAAAATAACCTATGTATTGGCCTGGACGGTTAGCTCAGTCGTTCCAGCGCCTGCCTCACAAGCACAGGTCCTGAGTTCGATCCCCAAGTAACCACATACAATGCTAGGCATGGAGACTCATGTCCACCAACAATCAATACCACATACCACAGTGCCAGGCAGGGTGGCTCATGCCTGTAATCCCAGCACTTGGGAGGCAGAGGCAGGAGGATTGCTGAGTTCAAAGCTTGCCTAGGCTACATAGTGAGCTCAGAGCCAGCCTGAACTACAAAGAGAGACCCTGTCTAAAAAAATAAAAATAAAAAAATAACCTATGTATTTGTCACATATATACTTACTGCAAACACTGCAAACAGTACCACATCACTGGAGGAAAACTTCACCAAATTATGCTAATTTCATAGTCTAGTCATCCCTCTGTATCCGGTATCCATGGGCAATTAGTAGATGCTCAAGTCTCCTTGGTGAGGTGGCATATCTTCCTACATACTTTAAATCATTTTTAGATGTTAATGACGTTTAGTAAAATGTAAGTGTTATGTAAACAGTTGTTATGTTACACTCTTTAGGGAACACTGATAAGAAGGAAATGTCTGTACGTATTCAGAACTGACACAATTATTTTTCAAATATTCCCAATATTTTTGAATCCACAGATGTAGAACTGGTGGATATAGAGAACTGACTGTACTCAACATATGCTACTTAATCTGGAGTGGCACTTTTTCATGAATACCTTCCTGACTTTTATCAAAATTTCTGGCACTTAGCAGATACCAAAAAAACACTTACTAAATGGATAACTACACCAATGAATGAATGCTTTTTGTATGACAAATGTTTCATAATCCCCTTATGAGACAAGATCTATTAAAGAAATATTCAAGCTTTGCATGTTTTCAGTAGCACATTATCTGACCACCAAATATATATGCCGAGAACCTTTTGTTCAATATGGTAGCCATTTGGAACATGTGGCTAAATAAATTTAAATGAGCTACAATTAAATGAGGTTTCAAATTCATTTCCTCGGTCACACTAGCCACACTTCAAGTGCTCAGCAGCCACACATGGGTGGTGGCTTCTGGATGACCTGGTGTAGATTTTAGAACAATTTTCTCACTACAGAAATTTCCACTGGGAAGTACTGGGCTGAAAGACTAAGTTAAAGACTTTTTAACTTCTTTCTGTAGAAAAAAAAATTAGAGGTTTGTGTAAACATTTTTTTTTTTTTTTGAGACTGGGTCTCACTTTGTAGTTCAGGCTGGCCCTAATCTCACTATGTAGCCCAGGCAAACCTCAAACTCAGCAATTCTCCTGTCTCTGCCTCCTGAGTGCTGGGATTACAGGCGTGAGCCACACTGCTTGGCACTGTGGTATGTGGTATTTGATTGCTGGTGGGCGTGAGTCACCACACCCAGCATTGTATGTGGTTACCAGGGATGGAACTCAGGACCTTTGTGCTTGCAAGGCAGGCGCCAGAACCCCTGAGCTAAATCTCTGGCCCATGTGTAAACATTTTTGTTCCTTAATTCTGATTTTATTGTGAGGTCGATGCTGAAGATTATGCACCTATTGGTATTTCCCAGAATCCTACATATGTTTTAGAAGCCTTCTGAGCTGACATCATTAGATCTCAGACCTTTCCTTGTTCAGGCTGAGAAGGTGAAAGAAAATCACAAGGTGGTCTCCCTGATCCCACCATTCCTGAGGGGGAAGAGTTGGGAATGTTCTCTCCATTGACTTTGGCCTTACACGAAAATGACCAACCCCCTAAAGAACATGGGAAATCTCACTCAGGCCGAAAACCAAGCAGAAGTAACAATATATGAACTCAATAGTTTTTTCTATGAATCCTAAAGTAAATGGAACTGAGCAGGACAAGAAAAGGGCTAAGAAGCATTTTGATGAGGTTTGGAGCATCTCCTCAGGAGATCTCTACCTGGTAGGCTAGTTTCCCATTCCTCATAAATTTTGGGACTGTCAAGTATTGCTTTATTGGCACCCTGACACGTGTCTTTGAGGCAGGCAGACAGGCATGGCTCCTGCTAGGCAAGGCCATTACCTCTAGGCTCTTCCAAGAGTAGAACACTAAGTGCTTTTATGAAGTCACTAAATGAGTCCCAAGAGCCTAGGAACTGTCAGTGGGTTTCATCTGTGTTCTTGACTCATAGCCTTATTGAGATTGACACAGAAAATATCTCCACATAATCCCACTGAGACATTTTCATCAGAGGGCCAAAGCAGGGCTTATTCACAAAATATCTGCTTTTCCTATAAATGGATGCCTAGAGACAGGCAGCTCCAGTGCCAGACTGCCTAGGTTGGCACTCAAGCAAAACAAGGATGAAGGCCAGCTCAGTGGATGGTAGCTTTGAGGGTGGCTGTCAGCTGAGAGACCAGCTGCATATTGGAGATGGAGTCTGAGCTCCATGATGAGAGGCTGCTTGGCTTCTCATGGACCAGATTGTCCTCAGTTCCCCTTTCCTCCTTCTGGAAAAAAAATCAGAGATAACAGTCAAATGGGCCCACAAAATTAACAGACATGGAGATATACACGTTTGCCCATAGAGAGTGTAGCTGTGGAATGTGAATGGGGGCACTTATAAGAATTAAAGGAGACACAAATAAACATCTTCTGGAACAGGCATACAGTGGAATCTTCCAGGCTAATGGGGTTATAGGGTCACTTCACTAACAAACTTTAGGGTTAATCCCTGGAAGGTATCTTGCAAATATCCCCCTTAGTCTTTTTTTTTTTTTTTTTTTTTTTTTTTTTTTTTTTTTTTGCTTTTTAGACAGGGTCTCGCTTTTGTAGTTCAGGCTGGCCCTGAGCTCACTATGGTGCCCAGGCAAGCCGCCGTGAACTCAGCAATCCTCCTGTCTCTGCCTCCCGAGTGCTGGAATTACAGGCGTGAGCCACCACGTCCGGCATTGTGGTATGCGGTGTTGATTGTTGGTGGGCATGTCTCCATGCCCAGCATAATAATTCAATCCCAGTGGTTACCAGGGATTGAACTCAGGACCTTGAGCTTGCGAGGCAGGCACCAGAACCACTGAGCTAACCCTCTTCCCCCCCCCCTTAGTCTTTTTATGCTATAGGTTCAGAAATAGTTCTAGAGAGTTTATGTGTTTTTCTTTTTCTTTTTTTTTTTTTTGAGACAGGGTCTCACTTTGTAGTTCAGGCTGGCCCTGAGCTCACTATGTAGCCCAGGCAAGCTGCCGCAAACTCACAATCCTCCTGTCTCTGCCTCCCGAGTGCTGGGATTACAGGCGTGAGCCACCACGCCCAGCACTGTGGTATGTGCTATTGATTGCTGGTGGGCGTGAGTCACTGCGCCCAGGTTTCTATGTGGTTACCGGGATCGAACCCAGGACCTTGTGCTTGCGAGGCAGGCGCCCAAACCACTGAGCTAAATCTCTGGCCCTATGTGTTTTTCTTATATCAGAACAATAAGATTCCGTTTAGGGAGTGCTTAGTGTGTGACAAGCATGAGTAATTATACTATTATTTTACCCGTTTTACGTAAGAGAGTATGAGGTACAGAGAGATGAAAAAACTTGTGTGAGATCCTGGAAATGTCAAGGATAGTAGTGTGAAAGTATGACCCTGAGAGCCTGGCTCCACACTCAGTGTCTCAGATGACAGAGGAGTCCTCTGCCTCTCAGGCAGGCAGAGTGCAGTGTCCTTTCAAAGAGGCAGCCTTCTCAGCTTCACTTCAACCTTAGGAGGAGGGCCTGGTCTTGTGCTCACTTTATGGATGAAGAGACCGAGGCACTTGGGTAACAAGGTCCACTTAAAGGGAAATTCAGCCTTGAGGCACTCACAATCTAGTTAGAGAAACAGAACATTAATCAATGCAAAATTAAATGGTCAAACAAGAGCTAGAAATGAGAGTGGTGTAGCAAGGCATGTAGAGTAATGTGGACAACCAAAGCTGGAGGTGGAATGTGCGGCAGACTTGCATTTGGGAGCGTGCGCAGTGGTGGCCTGAAGTCACCAGCTTCCTGCAGGAAGTGACACAGTGAGTGAATGGATGGACTGGATGGGCCAGAGAGGCTAGGGAAGGCCGTTCTGTGAGGAGAAAGCTAAATCCAGCAAAGGGAAGGCAAGTTGATTTTCACAGACACCCAAAGAGCAGTACAGCAATGTAGATTAAATAAATGTCTAAAGGTCAGGAATCCTGGTGAGAAAGGGGTGGGAGGTCTGGTGTAACAAGAAGAGACACTGTTTAGAGACACTGTTTAGAATAGGGCAGGAAAAGGAGTTAGAGGAAAAGGAGGGGTGGGGCATGAGGGAGAAGTAAGTGAAGAAGAGCGATGGGAAAGGAAAGGACGCTACAGGGGTGGAGGACCAGGAGGAGCAGAGGGCAGCAGTGAGGCAGGCCCAGGGCCCAGAGCCCCTGAGCCAGCTGAGAGAATGAGCCTCCTGTGGCACATCTCCTCCATTGTCCCCCCCAGAGGTTTTCACCACATGTCACTGCAGCAATATGGTAACCATGTTCCCTGGGGGCCACAGGAAAGCTAAACACATTGGTGTGAACCGCTCATCCAGATGTCCGGGGTGGAAATACTGCACCCTGAGGATGGCATGCAGAGCTACCTCCCGACTTGGTGGGCACGAGGTCACCAAGTGTCCCTTCTCTCCCTGAATCATGGAAAGTGTGAAAAGCTGGGAAAAGGATTCAGGACCCGTCCCCCCCCCCACCACCACCACCACCACACACACATTTCTTGAGAAGAAATGAAATAAGTGAAATCTGTGGTGCTGTGTGGGTCGGTCGAGTTGACGTACTATCCCCCTGGATGGTGCCAACCACCTGAGAGGCTTCTGCATTCCCCTCCAGGGGCACCCAGGCAGGACACCTGCTTGTGAGACTGATTTTGCTTCCTACTGCCAGGTTGCCCTCTGGTGTTTCGGGAAGGATAGGAGCAGAGCATCCCCCCGGTGCGTGCTTCCTCCTGTGATTTTGTGGACTCTGGTTGTCACAACAACTGTCACATGAGGAAGCTGTTGACAAGATCATAGCTTCTAGGAACAGGACTTCAAGTGGCTGTTTAGAGGGAGCTGTGAGCGGCTTTGCTTTTAAATTTAAATGAGAAACTCGTCACTGTGTGGGACCAGTTAAAACAAAAGGGAAAAAGGCTGGGGTGAGGGTGCCAGGGTCAAGGCTTCATCAGAATTACTTACAGCACAGAGAACCAGGAAGCCTGCCTGGGGAGACAAGTGTTGGCTGAAGAGGGAGTGTCTGCATTTCCCATCATGCTTTGAGGTCTTGACTCATCAAAATGATTGATGACAAACCTACTAAGTGCCAGGAAGTCTGCAAGCAACTGGTGATGTAAATAATGAATAAGACTAATGCATGCAGTTCTTCTCTTAACAGAGCCAGAAAAGGGATAATAAAGTTCCCATGAGTCCCGGAGTAAAAGACACGCCCAGGAGCACCTATCCTTCCTCCTCTGCCCAGGGATTAGGGCAAAAGCATCCTCTTCACCCCTGGTTGACAATGTCTGTCCCCCAGGAGAGCCCATCCTCTCAGATCTGAATGGCCTCACTTCCACCCTTCCTTTGTCACGCATGGGCCTCTCTTATTCCTGGAGGCCACGCCCCCAGACCAAACCCATCAGGAACTTCTAGAGCCCTTTCTCTTAAGCAATCAGAAAGCTCAGAACCTTTATCCTGGTGCCCAGGCTTCTCATCATCCCTGAGGTGGGTGAAATCCTAACTGTGAGGAACTATGGCAATCACTCCTGAGAGTGGACACTTTTCCCAAGCTTTCAGCCCGCCATGGTCAGTGAAGTCTGGTATTTATCATCCTTAGGAATTATGAATCTTTCAGGACAAGGCAGTTTAAAATGTTCAGGAACCGAGAGGTTAGGTAACATGTCCAAATTTACCTAGCCAGTAAAGTTTCGAGTAAGTCTAGCTGATAGCTTTTGTTGGGACAGATTTTAGTGGCATCCACTTCTGAAGTAGAGACAGCAATGGAATGGCTTTCTTCCTTTATCCTTTGCTTTGAACCATGACCGTAACAAAGATGCCCAGGATCATTGTCAGGAACAGGCTGTTTCCAGCCCATCTTTCCCAATCCTCAGCACCCTCACTGGTATGAGGACACCCTTCTCTAGGTCAGGGCCATATTGAAATCTGCAGCAGCCCATATGGCACAGACCCCAAGGCACACACCCATTAACACAGAGCAGGTTCCTCAGAGACCCACTGTGCTAGTCATAGACTTCAGTTGTCCCAGCATGGAATTCAGACAGGAAGAAACGCAGAATAGCAGTAATTTAGGCTCCACCTGACAGTGTCCTGGTCCATTTCCTGACACTATATCTGAATACCACAGAAAGGGCACTTAATAAGGGAGGTTGGTTTCATTAATGCATGCTTCTGGAAGGTGCAGTGCAAGGTGCCATGTGTCAGACAGAACAACTGTGCAGATCTGAATGTCCCTAACTTGTTGACCAGCTGCTAAGACTGAGAGAGTCCCGCCTCTTGGCCCCGTCCAATCCTGACTAGTTCCCAAGGGCCACACCTCCATTACCATTCACATAGTATGTTGAGGATTGAGTTACAATGTGCTTTTTTTTTTTTTTTGAGACAGAGTCTCACTTTGTAGTTCAGGCTGGCCCTGAGCTCGCTATGTAGCCCAGGCAAGCCTCCAACTCAGCAATCCTCCTGCCTCTGCCTCCCGAGTCCTACGATGACAGGCATGAGCCACCACGCCTGGCACAATGTGCATTTTAAAGGAGAGAAATACTCAGACCACAGCACCCAGGATTTCAGTATTTTTAATGACTGGAACTACCATGAGTAGCTACCCTGGTGAACTCAGACAGAGTCTCAGGGCAAAAGTGTATAGGAAAGCACTTCTGTTCAGGTACCTGGGTAGGTTTTTTAGACTGCGGCCCTCTCTGGCAGGTCCTACTTATGGTACCTGGGTTTTGTTTTAATAGTTGGAACTTCCCTCTTTAGTATCATTCCAGGAGAGCCATTACTTAACTTCTGCTCTTCAGGACAAGCAAGATAATGCAGACCGTCGAAGCCTCTTCACTGTAACAAGCTCCACGTCCCACCTACACCCTGCCCTGCCCCTTTGGCACATTGGGGTACCCTGGGTCCTTCCCCACTTTATTACCTGATGGGGGTTTGGCTCTCAGATGGTCAAACAACATCACGAGCCCTTCTGCTCTTTCCCTTGTCATCAAGAAAGAGGAGGACTCTCAGTGGCCAGGCCCATTGTAAAGAAACAGAAAGTAAAACACACTTCCCTCTTCTTGGGACTCAGATGAGTTTTCTATCCTGCTTCCTGTCAGTTTCCACATTCAGCACTTTTTTCTCTTCAGCAGTAAAATCATTCTCTGTAGGAGGAGAATTTGACTTTGATCTTTAGAGATGCCCTTTAAATGTGGTTACAGTCAAATATGACTGTGAAAACTCAAAAGTCAACAGGCAAAGGTACACACCCAGCCACAGAGACCTGGAGAAGCATCTATTGGGAGCCTGTGGCTCACCAAGGGCCACAGCTCTGGATTCTGTCACAAGTCAGGCCGCTGGACATTCAGAGTGCTCTGAACTCATTGGGGCTCTTTCCCTAATTTATTAGATCCCATTAAATAAAGTATTTTCATCTGCCCAGGATTCTGCTTCCAACCTCTGGGACCTGGGCTGGTGGCCTTTTTCTGGGTCATCCTCTCCAGAAACCCCCTTCCCTGTACGCGGCCATGGCAGAGACAGCGAGGGTATCTTAGTCTGTGTCGTGCTGCATGCAGCAAGGCCCGATCTGCTTCCGAGTCTCAGAGCAGAATGCCACTGACTGGGTTATTGTAATGAACGGATACGTCTTTGGCTTATGGTTCTGGAGCCCGGGAAGTCTAAAATCAAGGAGGCGCATCCAGTGATGGTGCTACTCTGTGGCATCTCGTGAAAGTCGGTGGAAAGCAAAGAGAGGGCACATATGGGGGAGGGCAAGAGAGGACAGGGGATACCTTTTGCCTGTATCACAAGCTCACCCGAGCAATAAAGACATTCATCCGTTCCTCTTAAATTCCCTCTTAAAGGCCTGCCTCTCAACACTGGCTCACTGGAGATTAGGTCTTCAGAGCATGAGCTTTAGGGCTCATCCAAGCTGTAGCAGGCGAGGAGGGAGGACTTGCTAGAGGAACTGATGTTCAGTAAGATAACTTTATAGATCACCCAGAGACTGAGACTTGAAGTCAGATTGGGGCTTTGCTACCTGGAGCGTAAGGTTAGACAGGGTGGGCTGGAAATGGTTTAAGGGCAAATGTAAGGGTGGCAATCAGGAGCTCCAGGTGGAGAGACGTCCACTGAAAGACTTAGGGCTTAGAGGAACCTCTGCTTGTGCTGCACTGGGTATCCTCCCGCCACAGTGGCTCCTTTCCAAGGACTAAAACTGATGAGGGAATGAGAAGCAGGTGGAAACAGTCCTGCCTGCTGTTATTCTAGCCTTGGAAGTCAGGCAAGCCTGCTTCTCTGACATTCCCTTCTTTGGAGCGACCTCAAAGTCCCCTCTACATTGAGAGGAAGGGAAATGACTCTTTCCCTTGATAGGGAGAGGCATGCTTTGGAAATACTGCAGTGGCCTTTTGAGGAAAATACAAAAATCCCGTCAAAAGGTTTTTCACTTATACTTGGTAACTGATTGATGTTTTCTTCTTCTTTATACAACTTCCCATAAAAATCACCTCCTTTTCCATTATTGCTGTGGCTTCTAGAGTATAGAAATAATGGGTGAGAAATGGGTGCACGGCTGGTAAGGAAGATGCCAGAGGAATCAAAGGCTCTACCTGGCTACCAGCTCTAGCGGCTACCCACTGCCCTGGACCTTCAGATGTGCCTGGGAGGCGGCCCCACTGCAGACAAGTGCTCTCCCCACTGCAGGTGGGTGCTTCCCCATTGCACACGCTGCTGCGTTCCCAAAGCAGAGAAAGCAGGAGGCTGTGCTCTCAGCAGTCTTGTCTGCATTTTGTGTGCTCTTGAGCTAGCAAGAGAAGGGACTTCATGTCATTATGCAAAGAATGTAATAAAAAGCCAAAGCTTGTGCGCTCCCCATGGTGACCCTGGGTAACGGATATGCAGAGATTAGCTTTCCAGAGACCGGGTCCAGGAGCAGCTTTGTAGGCCCACTGAGCAGGAGAAGCAGCAGGGAACCTGGTCTGGTTGCTTTTGACATTCCTTCCACCCACTGCCTCCAGCAAAGATCATCAGCTACAGAAAACTGTCCTGAGGAAATTCAAGGCAAGACAGAGGGATAACAAGGACAGAGCAGCTTAGAAAACTAGCGCTTCTCAGGCCTGTGTCTTGGGTCATTCCCTTTGTTGGAAATAAAAGCTTAGCCCGAGTATGAGGATTAACAAAGGACAAGGGTCTCCCCTCCATGCAGTTTCCTGAGACTTCTCCTCCTGAAGCATTTCCCTTGAACTCTGAGTCCTCTTTGTGTCCTTCCAGTACACAGGACAGTGCTGCAAGTGTGTGCACTCCTAAATAGCATGAGATCCTCTGGCACTTGCTGTACCTTTCCTTGGCACCCTCCAGGCTTTTCTGCCTCTGCCTGTGCGAAGCTGTTTGGAGATGCACCTGTTGCTCATTATTAGTGTTGGCCAGGGTGTGTGTGGCAGTGCTCTGCCCATCACCTTATTCCTTAATCGCTGGGCATGGGGAGGCTAAGACTCAGCTTAACCTGAGGAAAACAAAAGTTAAAAGATTCCTTTGAGTGCAAAATGAAAGAGAAGGATTTATATAACACAGACACACATGTGTGACAGATTCCAAAACAAGCAAAATCTTCATTTAGTAGATTCACCGACATGCACTGGGCATTCTTTTGATGAACACGTGTTGTAGGAACAACAATGTGAGCCAGTGCCCAGTAGCTACTCTTCTCACTACCCTGGCAACAGTTGCTTATTTCTTCATTTGCGTGACCAGAGCCCTGTCCATGCCACCGAGTCCTCGGTAAATATCTGGGGCAGGATTAGGAGAATCAGACATTCTTCTTCCTTTGCCTTAGCCAGAGCTGAGGCAAAGAATTTTCTGGCTGCTTCTGGTCAGAGAGGATGAGGCATGGAAAAGCCAGTGCTCAGGGGGAGAGAGAAGTGCAGGGGAGAGGGAGCAGGCCTCATCAGCAAAGACGGAGGTGCTGCCAGATGTATAGAACCCAAGATGATGAAAGCAAGAAGTAAAGCAAAATTAAGAACCTCAAGGCACCATCTACTTTGCTCAGAAGAGCAGTGACAGGACAGAAATGGGATAGAACAATTCTTTCCAAATGACCACTTGGTCATCTCCTGTAGATTTTCTTATAAAAAAAAAACAGAGAGAGAGACTGCAAATAAGAATTATGGTTAGTATTTAGAAAACCACCTTCCATGGGCAAGGAGTTATAGAAAGTTAAATATACATTATTGCAACCCAAACATCTTCAAGCACTCAGTGACTCATATACTGGGGCCCCTGTATTCGGGGTGGAGCCATCCTGATGACAAGAAGAACTCCACTGTGGTGTTCATGTCCTAATTCTTTTTTTTGGGGGCGGGGGGGGACAGGGTCTCGCTTTGTAGTTCAGGTTGGCCCTGAGCTCACTATGTAGCCCAGGCAAGCCTCGAACTCAGCGATCTGCCTCCCAAGTGCTGAGATTACAGGTGTGAGTCACCACGCCCAGCATTGTATGTGGTTAATGGGATCGAACTCAGGACCTTGCACTTTTGAGGCAGGTGCTGGAACCACTGAGCTAAATCTCAGTCCCTCATGTCCTAATTCTTACATATATGTGAAAGCAATTTCAGGCCATATACTTGCATGATAGTGGGCAGATATTAGATTTTCCTATTCATTAATTCACTGTCTCATAGACTCATTCATTCAAATATATTTACCGAGTACCAAGCAGGTATCAAGCACTATCCCAGGCATTAGGAGAGGAGGTCTGAACAAACACTGTCCTGTAACCTGAGGACTCCAGTGTAATAAGCATAAAATTAGTGACGTCTCTGAGCTCAAGGACAGCAGTAGCATATGGTGATGTGAAATGACTGTGGCTATGCACCTTCACACCTGCCAGTGTGAAGGAGGACTTTGTGCAGGACAATTGCACAGTCCTGAAAGATGCACCTGATGTTTATGAAGGGTGATATGGAGATTAGTCAATCTGAAGCTAGTTTAAGAAGAAAGGAGATTTCAAGAGCACAGGGGACTTTTCTGGGACAGTAAATAGATCCTTGAGCATAGGACAGGAACCCCATGACTCTGAAAAGGAAGATAGAGATCTGATTGGCCTCTTCACCTCTCTGATGTCAGTCTCTCCTCTCTGGGAGATGGACCTCGCCCTCCTCTCCATATACCAGGTTTCCAGACTTCTCTAGCCATGTAGAAGAGTACAGCCTACTCATGTCTCTTGGGCCCATGTATGAGTCAGGCACAGTGGAAACTGGCTCATTTATATGTGGCCTAAGTCCATATTCTTGGCAGAAAAAGTTCTGATTGATTGCCTCGATCCAGGTGTCCATTTGATTTACAGTTCTCCTGAGAAATGAAGCCAATAGGAGATACAGATGGGTGGAAAGATGAGTGATAGGAAGAGGGCTATGTAAGAGAACTGGCTCACATAGTTAAGGAGGCTGAGGAGTCCTGTGATAGGTCAATGCATGCTGCAGAACCTTGGGAAGCAGCGGCTTGACTTAGTCTAAATCCAAAGCCCAACAACTCAGGCATCTGCTAGCACAAGGCTGGAGTTCAAGAATAAGAAAACCTAGAGCTATGATCCCCAGGGTTGGGGGGAGAAAGGTAACCTGGCTCCAGAAGAAAGAAGGGCAATTGGCTATCCTAAAGCAACTGATCTTTAGGTTAACAACACAGAGGGTAAGGGGGTAGGTCTCTAGCTTTGCCTAAACTCCTCCCTACCCCTCTCCAACCTGGTGGTTCTGAAGCCATCTCCTGGCATTCACCTTGTTTTTTCCTATTTTAATTTTAAGTATTTGCTGTCTTCAAAGACATTTAAGTACTTGATTTTGGCACTTTACTTAGAATATATCATTCTACCTTTATTCAAATTTAACAGGTTAAGATTGTTATTATCCCTTTTCATATCCCTTTCTATAGAGAAATTTCCTACCATTAAAGTAAATCATACTAGGGACCCATGGGCCCACTGGTGGAGTTCAGGTCAGTAGTTCAGTCTCTCTGGCTCCAAAGATTGCTTAAGTTATGACAAACACAAGAGTTATCCACAAAGAGCTTGTGATCTAGCTGGGAGGATGGAGCCAGTTAACAGTGGTGGCTGTATGCCCAGGCAGCAGACCTGGATTTGAACCCAGTCCAGTCATGTCCTGTGCAAATGAGTAAGTTATTTCATTTATTTGAAATAACTTTTTCATCTTTAAAAAAATAGAGGCGCTAACAGTACATCTCATAAAATGCCTAGGAGGATTAAATTAGTGTTCATGTAAACAGTATTACACATTTGATAAGTGCTTTGCTACTTCCCTACTGTATCTGTTTTCTATAATGATAGCACAGGGTATATTATAAATGATAAGTGATGTGCTCAAAGAACCCTACCCAAACTAGGTAAGAAGGGGAGTCCTTCCCAGGACTCTTGCAACTTTGGTTGTATACAGCATCTGGTTTCCTGGGCCATGTGGACATTATGGGAAGGAAGCATTTCTATGTGCAAAGGTGAACCGTCTGCTTTAGCTCAGAACTCAGGTTGCCACCCTGAGTTCTACTTGCCAGTGTTCTCTGGGATAGGGCTCTGTTGGGTACTAATGTGGCAGGATGCTTTCCTTGTTGGAACAGGAGCCACATGCTGCCCTCTGGGTGGAGAGCTTCACTGGCTGAGTGACCAGGGCATCCTAACCTATCGGCATTCCGCAATGGAAAGGTGCCTCTCTGGATCTCATTACCGAGCCATGCAGGGTCTCCTTTCAGAGTGGCCACTACCAGAGCAGAAGAAACCCCAGAGCTGAGCTCCACCCAGGGCTGGGGAGCCCCATGCCTCCACCTTGCTCCCTTTGAAGTCTGCTCTCCTGGAGCATGCACTGAGCAAGCCTTTTCAAGAATAGCTCCTCTTCTCTGAATGAAATCATCCATGTCTCTGGTCCATAGGAGAAGCAACTGTTAGAAACTAAAGGAAATTAACCTCTATGAGAATGCATGGTTGGTGAATTTGGATGTTGATTCTCTGTGTATACCCAGTCCATCTTGCCAAAAACGAAGTTAAATGCATATCAACAACTGATAGATGGAATGTTCTTGAAAGCCAGCGATGTCTCATTCTTAGAAAGAGATTTAAGCTCAAGTAAAAGTTTTAATTTTAAACTGTTAAAATTGTTAAGAGTATGAGTGGAGAGCTTTGTAAGATACACATAAAGTAGCAAACTCTACACACAGTAGCAAGCTGCAAGCATGTGAGGAAAATGCCTACAGGCTCAGCAGCTCCTCACCTGGTGGCAGAAGTGCTTGTCACAGGCTTGAGTGGCAGGAAAGGGTGCTACTTCCTTAAAGCAGCAACAATATTCTCCCAACTCTAATTCTTCCCTTAGGTTTCAGATCAGCCTATTGGGGTCTCCTGTCCCCAATCTTTTATTTCCACTTTGACACCCTCAGCGATTTCCTCTAATTAGATTAAAGTTTCCGATTCAGTCCAGCGAACCAGACAGGAAAATATTTTTGTTCATCTTTCTTTTCCAGCCCCCCATCATCTACCGGTTCTTTTCTATATACTGCAATAGGGGCAAAGCCCTTTAACTACTATTGATTGCAAACTCTGTCTCAATCAGGCTTTTAAAAAGTCAAAGCAACCGGAGAGTATTTTAGGGGAAAGTTTAATGGAGTGAGGAAGATTTCATGTTCTTTAAACAGTAGCCAGGATTGACTGTGTGACAGGATGAAAGGAGAGAGACAAGAGACTACTGCAGAAGGACCAACAAAACCCAAGACCCGGAAGTATAAATGCACAGAGCTTGTTTCGGGAAACGGGGAGAATACTGTGCCAGTTAATCCCGACTGGCACCCTGGCTGGGTGAAGAGGCTCCTGAATTGTGAAGCCACTGATGAGTCCATATCTGCATGGGCTATGAGGAGTGGGGCTGGTTGGAGGAAGTGAGTCATAGAGGTGTGACTGCATGCACTGTATCTGGGCCCTAGCCTCTTCTTCCCTGGCTCTTACTCTGTGCTCTGCTTCTCAGTCACTATGAAACAAATAATTACACATTACCACACCCTTCTACCATGTTTCTGCCTTGGAGCCTGTTAGCCATGGACTGAAACCATGTACCAAAATAAACCATGCTCATTCTTTAAATTGTGATTTCAGGTACTTTGTTCCTTCAGTGGAATGCTTAGAAGAAGGCAGAAACTGCAGCAAGGGAAAGCCAGGAAGTGTCAGGATGAGCAGGGAGGGTGAAGCTGTGTTTTTAGAAGTCTAGTGGCTGTGAATACACTGCAATTGTGAATAGTGAGCCCGTGGAACAAGGACTGTGCCAGATGACAGCAGGAAGCACGACTTCCAAGGGCACCAGCACTGACCCACGAATCGGAGCGGGGGGGGGGGGCAGGATGAGGGAAGAGCATGCAGGTGTATGACCAAGGAAGAGATGGTCTGGGAGAGACGTGCCTGGTGCAGGGTGCAGGGGGAAGTGTGGGGCACTTTGGGGTCAATGGAAACACTCTCTTCCTGTGATGCTGCCTCTTGACTGAAGTTTCCTTGGACTGTGAACTATATTCTACAGGAAACTCCCATTCTAAAATGAGTTGACCACTTTTACATCTTTAGTGCCTACAGTCTCCTGTCACGTAACATGTCCCTGTTCACCACTCACTTCTTCAACAAGTCTATCCCAGGTCTGCCCCAAACACCAGGCTCCTTTTATCTGTTTTCTGTTACGCTCTTTTTGTGTGTGAACCTTGGTTTCCCCATCTGTGTATCATTTTAGACTTGGCAATCCTGTCTTCTCTTGCTGGCTGGCACATCCTTTTAGGTGATTTTTGAGACAGGGTCTCGCTTTGTAGTTCAGGCTGGCTCTGAGCTCTCTATGGAGCACAGGCAAGCTTTGAACTTAGCAATCCTCCTGTCGCTGCCTCCCGAGTGCTAGGATTACAGGCATGAGCCAGCAAGCCTGGTTTAGGTGATCTTTTTGACCTTCTCCCAAGGATTTCTATGTCCAGTTCTACCCCCAGCCCTCTTTGCCTCTGCTTTTCTATTATATTCTCCCCTGACCTAGAGGAGTGAGGTGGAAGAGATTATTTTACTGGAAACTCCAAGATTCATATGTGATAAATCAAAAATATAGATTTCCTGAAGCAAAAGACAATGCTGGATTCCTTAAATGTTCTCTTATTTTATAACAGAGCTCTGGGGAATTGTTCTTCCCCTTTATTATCCAAAGAGCATGAATGGATTCTAGATGGTCAAAGATTCAGGCTTAGCCCTCAGGAAGGTTATAATGCTACAAGTCAGCTTGAAACTATCACACCTTGTGTCTGCATAAAAGATCATAATGTGTTGGTCTCTAGCTGAGGTAGAGTGTGGACATAACAGCCAAAAACTTGAAGTCCTGAAAATCACAGCTTTCTTCTGAGCTGCGCTCAAGGGTCACAGGTAGAGCATGCAGTGTGCTGCAGGTCTCACATCTGAACGGACACCTAGACATAAGCGGGACATTAGTTTTGGAGGAGGCATTGAGGGGCAGGAAGGGGAACTGTGCCAGGTGGTTGACAAATCTCAGACATAGGAGCAACTATTCATTGATTATTATATTTTTAAGCAAAGGTGGTCCATATGTTTTCTAGGGGAGCCATAGAGGCGAAGTGGTCTAAACAACAGAAATTTATTTTCTCACAGTTCAGTGACTGAAGTCCAAGATCAAGTTGCCAGCAAGACTGGTTTCCACTAAGGCTTCTCACCCAGACCTGCAGACTGTGGTCTCTCGCTGCTCTCATGGGGCCACCCTAATGCACACACAGCCATGGCGTATCTCTATGTGTCTAGATCTCCTCATAATGATTGCAGTCAGACTGCATTAGAGTCCACCCTCATGGCTTATTTCAATTTAGTCATCCCTTTCAAGGCTCTAGCCCCCAAGTACAGACACAGCCTGAAGTACTGGGGATTAGGATTTCAAATGCTGATTTCAAGAGAGGGCACACTCAGTATAATAGATAATCTTTTCTAAAAGCTGGTAGTCATCACTTCTAACGTTTACTCTGTATCACTTGCTGTGTGTCAGGACTTTTGTAAGCATTTTTCAAAGACTATCCCATCTCTTCTTCTCAATCACATAGTATATACTTAAAGATTATGTAAATTATAAATCAATGATGATTTTCCTAAAAAGTGGAAAACTTAATCTGGCATAATTGCATGGCTGTAGTAGATGTTATCTTCCAGTCCATGACCTTGGGTCTCTGTGGGGTAATATGACTTGGAATAATGGAAGAATCTTGTCCTCATGCTTTGATTCTTAGGCCTCTGGAAAGCACAAGGCTTCCTTTCTCAATCTATGCCCTCCCAAAGCTAACCCTGAGCCAGATGGAGGGATAGTGTGAATGGGTAGAGCACAACCCTGCATAGAAGTCTTACCCTGACCTCATCTTCATGTTTCTCCATGTACTGTATCTCCCAGGGCCTTCTTCAGTTAAATCATCAAAATTAAGATGTATAGCACACAGATCTTAGCATCTGTATGTGCCAGAGAGCCCCTCAGGCAATTGGTGAGTGTTTTGTGTAAGCAGCACATTTATATGAGACCTTCTCATTTAATCCAGCTAGCAACTGTGAAAAAGCTATTGCTAATCCTGTTTACAGACAAGGAAAGTGAAATTGACCTGGCCACATCCCTGGGTACCACCCTTCCTTTGTGTGACCTTGTACTAGATGACCTCTCTGGGTGGGTCTCACGAGCCTCAGTTCCTAGTCTATTTCTTGTGACTAATGCTAGACGTTTGCACTCATGCCTGAAAGAGCCCACCACCCACGTCCCACTCCAGCACCACATTCCATACCGTGCAACCACCTTCTGGGGTTCTCATCCTGCAGACTCCACTGCAATGGACCTTCCATTCCTGCTCTGCTACCCAAGCTCCTTCCTCTCCTGGGTCACCTACAAAGAGCTCACCCAGAGGGATGCGGGTAGAATTGCCTCTGGGATATGAATCAGTCAGCCATGGCACAGTTGCAACTTCTGGCAAGCTGTCCATGGCCAGCTCAAAGTGAGAGTGTCATGCACTTGGTGAAGAGTGACATTGAACTTTGTCTCTTCTCTGGCCTTGCAGGAGGCTCTGTCGGTGGTGAGCGACGACCAGTCCCTCTTTGACTCAGCCTACGGAGCGGCGGCCCATCTCCCCAAGGCCGACATGACCGCTTCGGGGAGTCCTGATTACGGGCAGCCCCACAAAATCAATCCCCTCCCGCCGCAGCAAGAGTGGATCAGTCAGCCAGTGCGGGTCAGCGTCAAGAGGGAGTATGACCACATGAACGGGTCCAGGTAAGCTCGCTAGGCTGTATAGGGACGGGCAAAACTCAAGGCACAGTTCCAACTTAGGTGACCGAGTCACACAGATCCCTAGTAAGTGGCTGCTGGCAGTCAGAAGTGTGGTGCTGGACCTGGGAACTTGTGTTGGTCCCAAGAGAAGTAGGGGAAAAGGGCCAGGAGGCCCACATTTACTCTGGTCTAGACACAGCTCCAGGGACCAGGTTCACTTCAGGGCCAAGACCTTATATATTCACGAAACACCTGTTTGTGTTGGACCAAACTCAGCCCCAGCCCCTCTTGGGGATAATTTAGCACAAAGACACTCTTTTCTGTGCAGTTGAAGATACTTAACCTGTGTGCATGGGTCTTATTAGAGCAGATAACCAGACTACCAATGGCAGAGAAAGACAGATGTGTGAAGAAGTGAACTGTGCCAGGGAGGAGGCACCACACCTGGAAAGTGTGCAAGAAAAGTGGTAGGGAAACTATCCAGAGCAAAGAAGACTTTGCTTGAGAAATGCCAAGAGAGGAGAATTCAGAGAGAAAAATCACAGAAGCAAGAAGGAACCCAAGATAATGGACAGGTACCCCGCTTTCAGGCTCTCCCTCTGCATTTTGCATGAATTATCCAACTCCCTCCAAGAGACACCCTCCTCCCACCAAATCCAGGGATGGATAATTCTCCACTTCCCTGGCTTACTAATTCTGGTACTGCAGGGAAAGAACCCAGAACAGTGTCTAGGACTCAGAAAGTGCTCAAGAGGTCATGGTCATTATGGACAAAGGCATGAAAGAGCAAAAACATTAGCTCATTCGTACCTGATAATTCTCAGTGGATTTTCAGATAATCTACATGGCCAAAGGTACAAGGAAATAAAGATAAAAAGCAAGATAGGGTTCTGATTGGCAAGGTAAGAAAAGAGATCATTTATTCAATAGGTAGAAAGATTGACTGCAAAGACATCTCCGGAGTTATTATTCAGGACTAGTGATCTGACAATTGTCATGCACAGAGTAGGGACAGAAAATTCATAAAGATAAGCTAAGAATGCAATAAGAAATAAAGTTATGGGCCGGAGGGTTAGCTCAGAGGTTCCGGCGTCTGCCTCGCAAGCGCAAGGTCCTGAGTTCAATCCCCGGTAACCACATACAATGCTGGGCGTGGAGACTCACGCCCACCAGCAATCAATACTATATACCACAGTGCCGGGCGTGGTGGCTCACGCCTGTCATCCCAGCACTCGGGAGGCAGAGACAGGAGGATTGCTGAGTTTGAGGCTTGCCTGGACTACATAGTGAGCTCAGAGCCAGCCTGAACTACAAAGCGAGACCCTGTCTCCAAAAAAAAAAAATAAATAAAAAATAAAGTTATGAGCTAGGTGACAGTCTGATTAAGGAAATTATAAAAGGATGGATATGTAGGGGATATATCTCAGAGAAAACTAACAGAGCTAAGGTGAGTAAATACTGAAGTAGGGGGCAAGTGAGAAAGAGTAAGAGAAGCCCAGAGCCTGGAGGTTTTGAAGAAGGGTGATGTTGTTAGCGTCCTTAGGAGGGTAGGAAATGAAATGCTTTGGGGAGAGACAGCAGTTCTACCTGCGAGCTTCACTGTGAGCCATCAGTACAGTGTCCAGATAAAAACGTCTACTAGGCTTTGGAAACCAAAGCTCTGATAATATTTGGGGGCCGGAAGTCAGGTTCGGGAACCATCTTTAAAACCCTGGGAACATAGTGCATATGAAGAGTTAATGGAGGAAAAAAAAAAAACAGGGAGAAAAGAGAGAAGGGAGGGAAGGAGGCGGCGGCCAGGAGGGAGAGCTTCCCACAGCCCCTGGCACATACCTTCTGCTCCTGTGGGAGAGAATCCCCAGCTGGGCCTCAGTCCCACTAACCAAAACCAGAGACCAGGCCCAGTCACCTTTCCGGACTCCAAGGCTACAGGAAAGCACAGAGCTTCTGAGCCAGGGCTCCTCAAGTGGTTTTCTTTCCATGAGAGAATAGTGATGCTGCCATAGTTCCTAATGGTTGTACAGCACATGCTTGTGAAACCTTTTTCCATGTTCCTTGATATCTCACTTCCTGCCACTCTCTGCAGAAGTAGATAATGTGATTCTGCTATTACATAGAAAGGCACACTGGACTTTGATGGCAAAGCACTCTACAGGTCTAAGGAGTCAGAGGAAGAGAAGTTGGCACCTGACTCAAGTTTATAAACTCCTGAGGTGTCTTTCTGCCTCTCCCTATCTGCTTGTATTTTGTGTTTTATGCCATGGTCTCATTTCTGCCAGTGCCTACCAATGTGCAGGCTTGTTCTGCAATTGCCCTTGTGACAAGGAGTTCCCAAGGCTGGTCTCAAATCCAGATTTCATTGTTCTGTTGTAGACTGAATCTGACCTGTGCTCCCCAACCCAGCGAGGTACCCCCACATGCACCAGGATGCTCTAATAGCAGCCTATTCTGTAGCCTCCCCCTAGTCCAGGGGTGGCGGACCAATGACACGTGAGCTGCAGCGGGATGTTTGTATCATTGAAAACTCTAACGGGTTCACATCACTGCATGCCTGTACCACAGTAAAGAGCCAGATCATCTTTTCAAAATATTTAGCTCTCTTGCTCAAAGTGCCTGAATGGCTCAGGACAGCACCTACATCCCACATCCTGCCCAACACCTCCCAGCTCGCCTCCAACTTCATTTCAGACACACTTCTGGGTTCCCTAGCACAATTCTGCCTCAGTTTTCTCCCAGGATCCTTATCTCTGGAACATTCCTACGTTGTCTAACCACACGACTGTCCTCTGTGGATGTCAGATCTTTCCTGAACACTGCATGTTCAGAGGCCTTCCCCGATCACCCCATCTAAAGCAGCACCCCTTCACCACTCCTCATCCTGCTGGAATTGCTCTCCTCAGTTCCTCTCAGCTCCCTCACTAAGATGTGGGTGGGGCTTCTGTGGAGTTAACTAAGTAACTGAGCAGACTCAAAGGTGTGAGTTCCTGTCTGCAGTTACATAGGTACAGACTGAGAATTCTTCATCTGAAATGATTAAGACTGGAGTTGTCTCAGATGTCAAATTTTTTCAGATTTCACATTATTTCCATGTACATAATAACATAAAATTCATTTATATTTCCTATGTCTCTTTTTCAAAATCTTTATTGGTACTTTATGTATACACATCATGATTACACTCAATACTGAGAATTTATGTCAGTATGTGACAAGATTTAATTTTCATTTTTTCCCATTCCCCTACTCACCCTACAATGCCCTTCCCCCTGTGCACATAAGCTTTGTTTCCTTTTCTTGTTTCCAGCACATTCTTCTCTCCCCTCATTACTTACCCTACACCCCATTTCCCTTTGAATATTTTCGATTTCACAATATTTATCATACATTCTAGAACTCACTTACATCTTCAGTTTCTCATACCAAATGAAAGATACCATTTGTTTCACTTATGAGTACCTTATGAAGGTACATACATTAGAGTACAAATGACTGAAACTTATCATTGTTTATGGCAGAGTCACACTTCATTTTATAGAAAAAAACACATCTTCTTTATCCAGTCTCCAGTTGATAGGCATCTGAGTTGTTTCCAAGATTTAGCTATCATGAACTGAGCTGCTATAAACATGAGTGTTCATATGGCAGTCACTTATGATATGAATCTTTTAATTCTTTCATGCATATGCCTAGCAGGGGCATAGCAGGGTCAAATGGGACCTCTAATCCTAGTTTCTTGAGGAATCTCCACACTGGTAGTTTTACCAGTCTGCATTCCCACCAAGAGTGGAGAAGGGTTCCTTTTTCTCCTCAGCCTCACCAGCATTTGTTGCTGGCTAATTTTGAGATAGCAGGCATTCTTTGTAGAGTGGATGGAATCTCAGTGTTGTTTTCATCTGCATCTCTTGAATGACCAGTGATGTTCAGCATTTCTTCATATGCTTCTTTTTTTTAAATTGAATTCTTTATTGGTACAATGTATATGCAGCTCACAATCACACTCAACATTGGAGAATTTGTACCATTATATGTCCTTTGCTCTGCAGAAGCTTTTTAATAAGATGAGATCCCATTCTGATTTCTTCTGTTAGTTCTTGTGCTATAGAGGTTTTGTTGATAAAATATTTCCCTTAATGTCTTCAAGAGTTTTACCTAACCTGTTTTGCAGCAGGTTTAGTGTTTCTGTTTTAACATTTACATCTCTAATTCACTTTGATTTTAGTTTAGTACATGGTGAAAGAAATAGACTAGTCACTTTAGTCTTTGGCAGATTAAAGCCCAGTTTTTCCAGCACCATTTGTTAAAGAGGCTGCTATCTTTCCTCCACTGAGTATATTTGGCTTCTTTGTCAAAGATGAGGTGGCTTAGTGTACCTGGAATTCTTTCTGGATCTTCTAATCTATTCCACTGATTTCACACATCTAGAGAAAATCAACCAAAAATGCATCTGGAACACAAAAGACCTAGAATATGAAAAGCACTTCTAAACAACAAGGGCATGGCAGGGAGTATTATGATCCTGAACTTGAAACTATACTACAAAGCTATGGTAATAAAAACTGTATGGTACTGGCGCAGTAACAGACCTGAGGATCAGTGGAACAGATTTCCTATATCTCTTATACACACAGGCTGAAGATGATTTACTGTAATATTTTTAATGAAACTGTATTTGGAAACTGATCTTTCACACAAGTTCAGGGGTAGAATTTTATGCTTCTGGCATTAGGCTGGCACTCATGAAGTTTTAAGTTTGGAGCATTCCTGATTTTAGATTTTCAGATTACACATATTCAACTTAAAATGAGTGGACATCCAGGACAGAGACCCTGCTCTGGGGAAACCAGATTGGTGGTCAGGAAGGCTGCCTTATGCGTTCTTCGTCCCTCCCCTGCTTCCAGAGAGGCCTCGGGCACTTAGGATACTAATCCTGGCTGGAGAAAGTCTCCTGGGAAATGGATTTTTCAGAACCCACTTGCCAGCTCAAGCCTGGCAAAGCCAGCTGGAGACGGCTCTGAGCACATCTATGAGCCAATTGCATTACCTGACTCCAGATGCAAAACAGCAGCCACTGCTTCCCATTTCCCCATCCTGACTCTGGCCATCAGCCAGTGACAAAGTAGATCCAGAAAGACTAAAGTTTTCTGCCATCTTGGGGAAATAAAGATGACCTAGTGGAGTCAGAGCCAAACACATTAGGCATAGCAGGGGCCAGAATGTAATAAGTATTATTGAAGTACCAACACATTATCTGGACTAGGGGAGCAGGGAGCACAAATTTTAGAAAGGTATCTTTGCTTAACCTGGAACCATGCCAGGTCCTATTATTATTATTATTATTACTATTATTATTACTATTATTTTATTATTTTTAGACAGGGTCTCACTTTTGTAGTTCAGGCTGGTCCTGAGCTCACTATGTAGCCCAGGCAAGCCTCAAACTCAGCAATCCTCCTGTCTCTGCCTCCGGAGTGCTAGGATTACAGGCGTGAGTTACCATACCCGACACTGTGGTATGTGGTATTGATTGCTGGTGGGCGTGAGTCACCACACCCAGCATTGTTGTATGTGGTTACTGGGATCAAACTCAGGACCTTGCACTTGAGAGGCAGGCACCGGAACCACTGAGCTAAATTTCCAGCCCTCAGGTCCTATTATTTAATGATGCAAAAAAAAAATGACATGAGGAAATAAATTTCAAGGTATTTATATCTCTAATTATGAACCTTGTGTTTCTTCTGTTTCCAGAGTACTATTGATGATTGGACTGTGCTACTTATACATGTTTTGATTGTTTTCAGAGGGCAAATTTCAGCTAACACAAAAGGCAGGCAAGACCGATTTAACTGTCCTAACTTCCAAGGGGAAAGGCAGAGCAGGATGTGTAACTTGGGGTCTTCTGGCTCTTGGTGCCTGTGCTGTCCAGTGTAAGAGCCACTAGCCATGAGCTGCTACTGAGCCCTGAAAATGTAACTAGCCCCACATTGACATTGCCCCACCTGTAATGTACACCCTGACTTTAGGAGACTTGTTATGAGAAAAAACAATGTAAAACATCTGTCGATTATTGATCATGCTGAAATGGTCTCATTTAATCTGCACTGAATTAAAATGTCAGTTGTTTTAAGTATTACTAAAATTCACTTCACTTGGTTTGAATTTCTAAAATGTAGCTACTAGAAAGTTTAGCACGATCTGTATCTCCCACATTTGTGACTCACAAGCGGCTTTGACTGGTCACCCCTACACCAGAAATTGTTGTGATTGACAGTGCCTTCACACTATAATCTTTGATAAACACGGGTTTCTGAGTCACTTCTTGGTGCTTATCTGGAGCCCCATAGGCATGTGTGTCTCTGGTAGCAAGGAAGCATCCTGGGCGCCTGAAGCTCTTCCCGCTTTTGATTCCAGCAGCAAGCCATCTGGAGTGGGGCAAAGGGTCAAGTGGAGAGACTGAGGTCCGAGGAGCTCAGCTCAAGCCTGCCTGTGCTGTGGGAGGTTTGCATTCTCTCTTCCTGTCTTCCTGTGTGGTTGACTCCGGTAGGCTGGGTTCCCCATGAAACAGCATGGCCTATAGGTTCTGGGTTGGATATAGACTCCAGAAACTTGATCCAAATTGTGGTCTGCAAATAACTCTCAGCTACTTCCTGTCTCAACCACGAGGGCTAGGACAAGCATCTCATGAAAGCAGGAATGATCAGTTTATAGAGGAGAAATGTAGACCTTGCTGGGCACTCAGGACCCGAGCTCCAACTCAGCCAGCTCAATACTCCCTGTGCTGGCCAACAGCATGAGGGTATACTGGATTCACATTCCACTCAGAAACACCACTCTGTACACCCTGTAATTTGTGCCTCTTTCTAAATGCCTCTGTTTAGCACCTTCCCACATCCCATGTCCTGAAACAAGCAGAAGGGGACATGCCACATATGACCTGGGGGATCCTTGCTCAGAATTCGGAAACAGCTGCTGGGCATGGTGGCTCACACCTGTAATCCCAGCACTCGGGAGGCAGAGGCAGGAGGATTGTTGAGTTCGAGGCTTGCCTGGGCTACGTAGTGAGCTCAGAGCCAGCCTGAACTACAAAGCGAGACCCTGTCTCAAAAAAAAAAAAAAAAAAAAAAAATTTGGAAACAGCTGTTAGCACCCAGTAGCCATGGAGATGAAAACAAGCGGCTTAGGGTGAGGGCCTCACTATGTTTTTTCTTTCCTCGAAATTTGCTTTGAACTTGCTGCGTTTATTTGCAAACACACACATACAAAGGCACATCTATACATGGATCTTACAGAAATCCTAAGACAATAAACACCGTGTAATTGTAAAGTGTGCTTGCCCTATGGGTGACATGCTCACGGTTCCTAGTGGAGCTCTGGCTTGGGTGGGCCTTGTGACCTTCTGGTAGCTGTGTGAGCACTGGGTGTTCCCCCGATGGATCGCCTGAACTGCAGATCTGGTCTGTGCTACACCTTGAGCTAAGTTGCTCAGAGTTGAGTGGGGAGGTACGGAAGGCATTTGATTAATTTAAACAGTTAAGTTTTGGGAAGAGTCTTGGGGAAGCTTTTAGCCAAACTTCAGGTGTTGATGCCTTGTTTTAAATTGCTTAAACAATTCAAGGCACTTTTGAAAACCCTTTGCCCATACCCCCCCCCCCAATACTGGGAGCTGAATGCAGGGGTATGCTACCCTTGAGCTACATTCCCTAGCCCTTTTCATATTTTATTTTGAGACCCTGTCTTATTTCATAGCCCAAGCAACCCTGAAATTTGCACTCCTCTCCTCAGCATCCTTAGGAGCTGGTTTGATGTGCCTGGACCACCAAACCCAGCCCCACAGTCTTCTTAAAGCAAAGCTGACTGAACACACAAAAATGAAGCAGAGGATAAAAGGCTTATGTCCAATGGTGGTAAAGAGAATGGTGAGGGTCCCTCCCTCACCATGTTCGCCATGGCCGGTGGTGCCATGGCTTCCCGAGACTAAGATACTCTGAGTGACACTCTGGAGCCACTACCTCCTTTCTGCCCCATTGTGGCCGCCCTGGGCCCTCCTGTCACCTGTCCCAGCGCTATCAGCTGCTTGTGGGCCCCATCCCCTTGCAAGCTGCAAGCGCGTGTCTCAATACAAATTAGCCGCAGTGTAGGCAAGCTGAATGCGAAAGCCTCCCCCACCCGTGCCCCCTCCTCCCCTTCCTCTTGTTTTCCTCGAGCCCTCTTCACAGGCGCCAGCTGCCTCATTAAAGAGCAGCTTTTATGCTGGGTTTCACCTGTATCCACCCCTAGCACGGCCCTGAGCCCATGGCCGCGCTGTCTGGCGGAGGCACAAAGAGTGGAGGCAAGTCCGGCAGGCCAGCGCAGAGGTACGCTTCCTTTCTTTCTCACCAGCGCGCCAGTGCAGTGGTCCAGGGTAGGTATCTGGGTCTCTCCCTCAGGACACCCCTTTGCAGGTCTAGCACGGAGGTGTGGGACCAGGGACAAAGCCTTATTCCAGAGGATTCCCCTGCAGGGGACAGTCAGGCAGATCCCAGGCCTGGCTGCAGAGCAGGTGTATGCAAGGCTGGGAAGGAAGAGATGAGGGAACAGCGAGACCTTCCATGGGCTGGAGTGAGCACTGGCTTCCCCACCCACTGCGCAGCCCCAGTCCCTGCTGCCCAGCAGGAGACCCAGTAGCACCCACTCCTGTGTGCCCCAGTCCCCGCAGCCCCCAGGCCCCTCCCCTTATGAAGACATGCATCTGGCAGGCTTTACCAAATGATTCATCTTTTCAAATGTCTGTCTCCTGCTGCTGGTGCCAGGGACTGGCCCCGGCACCCACGCCTGCCATGCAAGTCAACAGCCATGAAGGGTCACTTCGTCCGGTGCTCCCGAGGTTCTGACTTCTCTGCATGACAAGGGCTGTTTTGGACTCAGAATGTCCACAGTACCAGCGGATGTGAAAAACGTTTTCAAAACTCACTTCCTGGATGTTTGTAAAGGGGAGAATCTGTGGAGTCGGCAGTTCCTCCTGGCCAACCCCTGCCTTTGTGCCTTGCTCTGGGAACCCTCCAGTCCTCCCCCCACACCCCCCCTTCTCCGCATGATGCAGCCCCACCCTCTCCTGTAGAACTTCTTTCAGCCAATCACAACTTGCTGTCTTGATTTCAGGCCAACTTAATCCTCCAGACTGCTCTGGCACTCGGATAGTTTCACAACTGGGAATGGCTACCAGACAGTGGTGGTGTGTACATGAGCACATGTGTGAGTGTGCCTCACATGTACATGTGAGCATGGACACACATGTAGTATATGAAAGTGTACAGATGTATGTGGCAGGTTATGGCTGTGCACCTATATCTGAGTGTGTAGTGTATGCATGTAGATGGCAGGCAGCCGTGTCTTGTGTGACAGAGTATTTGTGTGCCTGTGTATGTGTGAATGTATGTGTGTGTGCTTGCATTGTACATGCACAGATGTGTGGATGTGCAGATGGTGCATACATGTCATGCATGTGTGTACTATGTGGTGGAGTATGTATCGGTGCACGTGCAAGAGAATTTGTATATACAAATGGGGACTATGTAGACATATGTAAGCACATTTGCCATATGTGTGTGTATGTGTCATGTATAGTGGAATGTGTATACATGTTTGCATTTTATATGTGTGCACTTGTGATGGGTTGTGCTGGTTGGGATGTGCGGATGTTTGCATTGTGCATTGTGGCTTATGTGGTGTGTATGTCCTCGTGTGTGTGTGTCAGAGTCTGTCGGGGTGTATGTTCTCATCATGCATGTGTGTCGTGTGGTGGAGGGTGTGTACATGTTTCTGGGTGCTGGAGTGTGGGCGTGTGTGTCGGTCCGCATGCGCGCAGATGCGTGCAGCCAGGCTGTTTGCCGCAGGCAGGCGGGGCCAGTGTGCGTGGCCAGCCCGGCGCAGACAGAGGCTCCGGGTCTGACTGGGGCCGCTTCATCTCAGGCCAAGTCCTTCAGCAGCGGGAGCCAAAGGGCCAAGCGCTGGTGAAAAGCCCTGATGTGCTACTGCCTCCCCTACACTGCCATGGGGACATTAAACCGTCAGCAATCTGGGACTCCGACGGCTGGTTCTTGGTTCTCTGCCTGGAAAAACAGTAGGCGAATAGTAAAACCTTAAATTCTAACATGTGTAAGTTATACATCTTATTTTCATTTTCAGGCCATGTTCCCTCTGTAAGACATCAGGAAAAAATTACCGTCTGACTTCTAATATCTCAGTGGAGCATTTATCTCCCAGCTATGATAAGTGATCTTCAATATTTTTTTCCTTTCAGATTAAGAAACAAATTCATTTAATTTTCTTTATTGAATGTGCTCAGGCCTCCCCACCCTGCCTGAGTGGGGAAGCGCTGGGCCGTCCCCGCTCCTCTTGGAGCATGACTGGCCCCGCTGTGGGTTGGGCGCGTCCCTAGCTGGCGGCATGGCCCTGCTCCTTAGGGCCTTTGGGCGGTTTGTTCCTGCCCACGACAGAGTGGCAGAGGGCAGTGGCCAGGCCTCTGGAATGTCCGGAGAGGTCGGCTGCGGAGCTGGGAGGCTGTAATCTGAACCTTATCTGACCTCCCGGTCTCCAGGCCCGTTTGGAGCTCTCCGGAGAGCCCGCAGCCTCCCAGGCTGCAGAGTGGACGCCTCCTGCCCTGTGCGGCCCTTGCTGTTGCCGCTCCGTGGCCTTGCAGGGGCCCACTTTGCTCCAGCTTCCACTCTGAGCCAGAACCAGAGCGGAGCAGGGTAAGATGGCACTGCCCCCGGGCACGCAGCGAAGCCGTGCTGTGGCCTGCGTGAGACAGATGCGCTGCCTGCCCAGCCTGGAGCCCTAGGTGACCGCAGAGCTGTGTCAACCCAGCTTTCCGGCAGTGGCTCGGGCACCCACGCTGTGAAATACCAGTTGCTTCTCTGTGTTCTTTCGAGACCAAGCAGGGTGATTTGCTGTCTTCTCGGTGTGTTTCCACGTTACGTCTTCCGTAACTTGGTGATCAGAGCTGCAGGATCCTTCAAAGGCCATGATCTTTCTTAGGCTGAAGCTCCTGGATTCTGTACCTCCTTCACCTCCCTTTACGTGACGGCTTTGGGCTTGATAGTGAAATGCAACACTGTGTACCCAAGTCCTAAATCTGCTTTTTAAATGTTTTTTTTCCAGTGTTAGGGATTAAACCATGCTAGGCAAGTGCTTTACCACTGAGCTACACCCCCAGCCGGCACCCAACTTTACTAGCTACGTGACTCTGGGACGGTCAACCTAATTTATTGATTTCCTTAGCCGTCATGAAAAGAGATAGTACCACTTGGCGTGTCCAGCTGGGAGGATTACTGGGGGACCTGGAGACAACGGAGTGTATGACAAATGCACTCATAGCCCACTGAGCACACATTTTCTTCCTAGGTAAGGCACCACGGAGGATGTAGGGGACTGGAGGTTAAACAAAGGGAGGGCATGCGCCAAGCTCACTGCCCCCTGTGTGGAAGTCCTGTAACCACGGTGCCCCCAAGTGCCAGGCTGCTGTGGAGAAGGTGATCGCGCAGCCTTGACTAGTGAGGAAATACAGTTGCCTGGCAATCAGGCTCCACCGCGGGCTGCAGTCGGGCGGGGTGGGGGGCTGCACGGTCACACAGAGAAGTTCACCGAGGAGCTGCCAAGCTTTCTTAGCGCCGTAATTACAGGCTTGGCCTGGGCTTTGCAGAGCGCACTGGCCGTGGCGCGGAAGATGGCAGCAAAGCTTCAGCCTCGTGGTGTCGTCGTCGTTGTCGTCGTCGTCGTCCTCATGATGCCAGGGGAGCCGGAGGCGGCTGTCTGGCCTGCCTCTCCGAGGTCCCCCTGCACTGACGGCTTCCTCTGGACTTTGTCTCCTCTCGCCCCAGGGAGTCGCCAGTGGACTGCAGCGTGAGCAAATGCAGCAAGCTGGTGGGTGGAGGCGAGTCCAACCCCATGAACTACAACAGCTACATGGATGAGAAGAACGGGCCCCCTCCTCCCAACATGACCACCAACGAACGCAGGGTTATCGTGCCCGCAGGTACGCTGCCAACCGGGCTGCCACTCACACTGCCATGGCGGGGGGTCCAGGGGGAGGGTGACCCGCCTCAGGGAACATCCAAACCTTCCCTCGTAGGCAATCCAGAGAAATGCAAAACTCAGAAAGCCGCTCACCTTACCCGACCCCCTAGCTGCCATCCAAGAAAGGATCCCGACCCCACCAGAACCTCAAAAGGCAGACGCCAGATGTCCCCTGTCCAGCAGTGCTCACTGCAAAGTGCACCAGGGGCCTGTTGCCCCGGCCGAGGCCAGCCCAGGCCGCAGAGGGGAGGCAGCCCCACCCGGAAGGACTCCCGTGAGCTCCCAGACCTGGCTTCCCCGACTTGAAGGAGGAGGCCAGCTGCCGATGTCTGCCTTTCCCTTCAGGCGTGCACTTCCTGGCATCTGCTGGGTTCCACCTTTCCAAAATTACAGCCAGTGCCTTCAGTTTTAAAATAGAAATAACTATATTTAACAAATGGAACGCCTCCATATGTGTGCCACAAATTATGTCATTATGTAAAAATAGCCTCTTTTTCCTAGGTAATGGTGCTTTTGTTACAGAAAATAAAACCATTGTTCAGTCCTCCATCCCATTAGCTGGACACTCTACCCCAGCTAGCGACACCCAGCTGGGCTGCCTGGGTACAAACAGAGTCTCAACACTGCCCTGTGTAGAATGGGTGCCAGGTCGAAGGGCAAGAAAGTCCAACACTCAAACCAAGTGAATAACAGGGCAGAAACTGAAACTAGTTCTACCGAAATAGCTTCACTGAAGAGGCGTTTGGAAACTCTCACCGTTTGGAAAGGTGTAAATACAGTTGTGCCTTAACACAGGGGATCAGGCATCTCTCTGAAGTAATCCAAAGGGACTTGTTCGTTGATCTACAGGTCCCACTTCCTAGGCCAAGGGCATGTGTTTTCTGCGGAAAGCTGCATCTCAGCGTCCCCTAGGAGTCCTGCCATATCCATCAGGTTCTAGGCTACACCCAGCATGGCAGTGTGGGGAGAGGGTGAGGCAGGAGAGGAGTGCACGTCAGAATTGTCCCGCACTCTGTAGGACTTACAGCTGTTCCACTCCCTTCTTCACCAAGTGGATGGGCTTACAGAGAGGAGAATGCAGGTGCCAGGTACTGGGAAGATGGTTTTGTCCACGTTGCCTTACTCATACCATTGAATGTCTGCTCTCCCAACTGCTCAGCCAACCGGTGGTGACGGGAAGCCCAGGTGGACATTCTGCTGACTCACACATGTGGAAATGACACGGAAACTGACATAGACACCTTGCTCCCAGGCAAGGCCACGCACTACCAGCCCTTTGCTCATCTGGAACCAGCTCACACACATGCACACGCGTGTGCACATGCACACACACACTTGCCTTAGAATAACTATTTCTTAGCTACCAGCACAAGAAGGAAATCTGGAGGACCGGAGCAGCCAGGGAACTGAGCCAAGTTGTTGACACCGCCATGTTTGTGTAGTCGTTTGGAGGCACACGGACAGAGGGCAAAAGGGACCAGACTGCTCAGTGATGCTCTCCCCCTTAAATAGCGATAAAATGCTTTCAGAGGGAAGAACAAGATGTCAGGGCTTCCGTGGGCCAAGGTAACCAGAGCAGTAATAATGAAAGCAGTATAAATTTTTTCAAACTTTTCAAAGCACTTCACTTAATGAATTCATAAACTCCGAATTTGTCTAATTATTCACCACTGCAGAGACCTTTAAGTGTTATCCTCAGATATTTTGGCTTCCTCTAGGTCAGCCTCCTGGACATAAGGGAAAGGCTCATTTGGGCAAGTTCACAAATCAAGGCAGTAAAACATTAGTGGAACAACTGATTGAATTTATGATGGGATTTTAAGACAAGTACAAATGAGAGCCCTAGTTAATCACCAGCCCCACATTCAGATGGGAAGAAACTGGGACTAAATCATCCAGGAAATATATTTGGAAGAGTTTAGTAGGATCCAAAGTGGAAGATTTATAATTCATTGTGCTGTGGAGGGAGAGAAATAATATTGTGATAGAGCCCAAAGCAAGGGAGGAGGAAATAATAAAATAAATAAAACACAGGGTATAAAATTGAATTTGAGGCCTTGCATAGTAAAAGTGAGGCATTAGGAGGAGCAAAGAATAAAATAATATGCTACATAATCCAATTCCCTCCAGTACATTTTTCTTTAAAATTCTGAAATGGTGCAAATGTATTTCCATTTACCAATGGTCCATGACTAATTGTTTCTGGAGAGTAAGAGAATAAAATGAAACAGGAAATTTATCTGGAAGAGAAAAACACATAGTTACACAATGAAGCATTAGAGGAACTTGTATTTTGGAGAGAGCAAGGTCTTTAAAATTCACAGGTGAGTTCAGGCAGTAGCTTGAGACAGCAAGAAAGGAAGGACTTTAAGGAAACCTTCCTCTTTAAGTAAATTCTGGATCCCTGGCTTGGATTCCTAACAGCAAGGGGTCTTTGGGCAAGAGGTTAAGTTTCAAGACCCTACTTTCCACCTATAAAATAAGAATAATAAGACCGTTTTACAGGATTTCCCTGATCAGTGAAAACAGGCCATATGGAGAAACTTGCACATAGTAGGATACCGGCTATCACCATGCCAGGCTCCTGTGATCTTGGGCACAAAATCCCCCAAGCGTTCCCTCTCAACCTCGGAGGGTCCCTTTTCAATCCCATTCCTTGCTAGCTCCTCTACTTTCAGCACAGATACAGCAAGCAACCCCAAGCATGGACAGAGCTGGCCACTCGGTAAAGCAGACTTGCCACCGCCAGCCAAATTGTGTCAGAAAAACCAAGATGAGACAGAGAACCCAAAGTAACAAAGGCTTCCAAAGTAAAAGCTCTGGAGCACTCAGGGACTTATGGCACCTGTACGATATGAGTGAGCCAAGGGACCCTATTTCCTTGCCCACCACCACCCCTAGTCATCCCAACTTGGCTTCTGCTTTTGCCAAGAGCCTTCGCACACTCTGTAGAAAGAGAAGGTGAGCTGGTTAAGAAGAGTGCAAATATTCATGCCGGATGTGGTGGCTCACGCCTGTAATCCCAGCACTCGGGAGGCAGAGGCAGGAGGATTGCTGAGTTCCAGGCTTGCCTGGGCTACATAGTGAGCTCAGTGCCAGTCTGAACTACAAAGCAAGACCCTGTCTCAAAAAAAGAGAGAGGAGTGCAAATATCCTTCCAAAAAAGGACACCAGACAAAACAAATCAAATAGGACCTGGGAGCTAATAGTTGCCTCCTATTAAGAGGCCAAGTCTCTCCTCCTCCAGGAAGCTTTGCATGATTTTCCAGAGTCTTGAACTAGCACCACAGAATCCAGTGTTTCTAGTTGCTGCCTCTACCTCAGTGTTCTGTGGTGATGGGTATTTCTTGAGGACCAGAGCCAAGTAGATGATCTGTCTCTGTGGTGAGTTTGTGTAGGGTTCATTTGGACCTGCTAACAACTGGTTGCCAGTTGAAGAGATGGGCTACAGTCTGTGCGAAGGGCTGCTCACTGAGAAGTCCATGGGAACACAACACATACACTCACAGTGCACCCCACACTGGCTGAAGAGAGCTGCAAGAGCCTGTGCTAGAGACTGCACTGTTCACAGTCACGCACAGCCTACAAGGCTTCCTGCCTCCAATGCAACTCTTCACCTTCCAGTTTTTAAATACTCTAAGATGTTTTGGGGGAGTTTTGGTGGAAATTTCAACACAGCGATCCCGAAAAGGAGAAAACACAGATTGGTTTATGTCAAAGACTATCACCCATGGGTTTTCCAGCTGCACAGAGAGGGGATCCCATTTAAGTGCACACATATATACTTCTTTCCTAGACTCTTCTGAAGGATCTGTCTTCTTTCTTAAAATCATTAATATTCTTCAAATACAGATGGTTCCTTTTCCAGAGACGCTGGTCTCTGGGTCTGTAGAATTGTGTTTATTTTCATCTCGATACCACCATTTCTCACAGAGGATTCAGTTGCCCTCCGAAAACTTTAAAGAGGGTCCCATCAGGGTACAAAGTGAGGTGACGAAGAACCTTTGTGGGGTACTGAGTGCTTCAGACAGCACCAGAGGCCATGGAGCCAGAGGGGGTTCTGCAGAGACCACCCGGATGGGACCAGGGGGAGGGAGAGAGATGGAAGAGGAGGAGAAAAGGAGAAGAGATGGAGGGGGAAGGAGAGAGAGAGAGACAGAGAGACCAAGAGAGGGGAAGGGAAAGAAGAAAGGGAAAGACAGGAAGAGAGACAGAAGAAGAGAGAAGGGGGAAAAGATGAAGGGGCTGAGAAGAGCAAGGAGAGGGAGCAAGTAGAAGCACGAGGAGAGAGGACAGGAAAGAGGAGGGAGAAGCTAGGGATGAGGGAAAGGAGGAGGAGAAGAAGAAAAAAGACTGGAGGGGAGAGAAGGGCGAGAGAGGAAGTTGAGGGAGGGAGGCAGAAACAGGAGGAAGAGAAGGCGGCAGATGAAAGAGAAAGGGCTGCCTTGCTGCAGAGCTGGGAGCCCCTGCTGACGTGTCCTGTCCTCCGCAGACCCCACTCTCTGGACCCAGGAGCATGTGCGGCAGTGGCTGGAGTGGGCAATAAAGGAGTATGGCTTGGTGGAGATTGACACCTCCTTCTTCCAGAACATGGACGGCAAGGAACTGTGTAAAATGAACAAGGAGGACTTTCTCCGAGCCACCTCCCTCTACAACACGGAAGTGCTGCTGTCACACCTCAGTTACCTCAGGGAAAGTAAGTATGACCCCAGCTCCCAGGGTGGGAGAAAGCTCTGGAAATCTTCCTGGGTTCCCAAAGAGCAAACCAGCTAAAGCAGGTCCATGTCCATGTCGTCACCTGGGGCAGAAGCCCAAGAAGCACAGGGCTGTAACCTTGTCAAGGTCACAGGGGTCCCACAGACCCTGCTGAGAGTAAATTCAATTCTAACATGTCAAAGGAAGTAGAATGGAAGTGAAGAAAGAGTAGGGAGCCTTGACCTGGGGCTGGAGGTGTGGTGCATTCCTATGAGATTTCCTCTCTAGAAACCATTTCTGCCTGTTACTGTGTAGAGATGGTGCTCAGGTTGGTGCTTTCCTAAGAAAGGATTTAAAGGGCTATCAATATGGCTCAGTGGTTTGGCATCTGCCTGGCAAGCACAAGGTCCCAAGTTCGATCCTTGGCACCACATATCACAATGCTGGGTATGATGGCAGAGACAGGAAGATTGCTTGAGTTCAAGGCTTGCCTGGGCTACAAAGTGAGTTCAGGGCCAATATGAACTACAAAGTGAAATCCTGTCTCAAAAAAAAAAAAAAAAAAGGATTTAAAGTTTCCACAGCAGACTCTTGGTTCACTGATTTACAGTTTAAAGCTTTGAAAAATGAATAAACTTTCTCTTCTGCTGAAGTCACTCTAGTCCATTTGACTGTGCCTTGTAGGTGCGTAAGCCACTTTTCTTGTCTCTGAGACAGTACAGCTGCCTAAAAGAGGAGAGGTTGATGTGGGCTCCTGGTTTCAGCAGATTCAGTCCATGTCATCTGCTTCAAATGCAGGAATAGCATCATAGTGGAAAGGCCTAGCACAGAAGAAAGCTACTCCTATCACAGGAGCCAGAAAGCAGAGAAGAGCCTGAGAGGCAGACCCACCCTTCCAGGTCATCCTTGTGCCCCACCTCTATCCAGTTCCCACAGTCTAACGATACACTGAGCCTCTGAACTCACCAGTGGATTAATCCCCCAACACTGATGAATGTAGTACCCCAAAGCTCCATCTCATATGAGTTTTGGAGGACATTCTAGATCCAAACCAAGGCAGAGTAGTTAATACCACTGGTATATTAGAATCTTCTGAAAGAGTTTCCTCACGCAACCTCTAAAACAAAAAGAATGATGGAAGAAGAGGCTCTGTCTAATATAAGGCTCCCTAGCACTAAACACACATCGGCTGACCATGTGTCATTTGGTATGAAGTGCACACAGCAAAGACCAGTGGAATCCTTTTGGGCCTGCTGAGGACTCAGCCTCAACTGTCCACCAGAAACCTAGGTTGGATGGAAAGCTGTGCTGGTCCCACGCATGAAACATTACTCTGTGGTCTGAAAGGATGGCTTGAGGATCAGGGAGCTGGAGCCACAGAAGGTGGCTGTAAGCTCACCTAAGAGGATCCCGTGGCCAGTGATGTCCAAAGCCAGAGAGGGCAGGTTTAGCACACAGTGTTCGCTGCGAATGACCAGGGCTGCTGCCGGTACTGTAAGTTACATCTGAGAAGGTACTTGATGATTTTAAGTCACTTCTAAAATCTGCAATCTTGGAAAATACCTGTGGGGCTGCTTTTCCTGGTCTCATGGGCTGTGGGTTGGTTCACCCCTCGTTGGTGCCCCATTGCCCTGTGGACTTTTACTTGCCGTCATTGTAATGCACTGTGCTGGGGGAGGGCACCGCACCCTGCTGAAAAACTGAAAGCCCAAAAAGGCCTTCAGAAGTTTCCACCCGTGCCTCCAGCTCTCCGTTCGCCCCTCCGAGGTGTCTGGTGAGCAGCGGGAGGGAGCTGCCGTGGTAGTCCCAGAGCAATGACCTCATGTCTGAGTCTTGCTGCAGTGTGAGGTCAGCCCCAGAAGCAGCAGTTTCATAAAGGGGACCATTTCCATCCAGCTTCCCTAACTATCTGTGCTTCTCGGCCTTCCAGTGTTTGTAGGACGGGAAAAAATGAAGAGTTTTGAACAGAGCTCCACAGTGATATGGACAGAATAGGGACTGAGGTGAGCACAAAAGATGAGGTCCAGGGACCAGCCCAGCAAAACCTGGGCCATTCTGCCATCTCTGCTGCTCCCAGTCATCTGTGACAGGGAGTGGAGAGGTCTTTGGCCCTTCCGTTTTCTTCATAAGACAGGAGAGTCAGCAGCACAGGTATATTTTGAATAGCCAAGGGACCCAATAGTTTTGGGTGCAGTGGTAGAGACCCTGCAGGGAAGGTACTCAAGTGCATTCAGACTCCATAGGGCAGAAGCCTATTCGGCCGTGTAACCCAGAGGCAGCGCTCTCTGTCCTGTCCATAAACAGCCCAGACCATACACTTCCTGTCACCGAAGAACCCGAGAAACAGACACCACAGTGAGACCAACACCTGCTGCTCAGAAAGCCCCCGAATGCGCTAAGGTCATGGGGACCCCTTAGTCAACTTCCTGCTGGCAAGGGTGAGAGCAAGGTGTGCGGCAGCATGCAAAGGGGAAGGGCAGAGTTTGGCATTTGGGGGGCATAACATGGCAAGAAAAAGTGTGGGTTGATTTTCTTTTTAAAGAATCTATAGAAGCATTAATGAAGATGCCTCCCAAATGATCAAAACATGAAGTTTCCAGAGGGAGGGTTACAGGGCCAGATTTCCAGAGCTGGGATGAGGTGACGTGGAGTCCGAAGCCCAGTTTACCAGCATCAGAAGGGGGGGTAGCAGGACCACATCGGCGCGATGCCAAGTTACTGTGGCAATTAAAATGGCTGTTGTGAAAAAACGTAAGTGCTCATGATACAAGTTGGAGAGGAAAAACCTCAGTCTGTGCATTGACATGAAAGCCATATCTGGTGGCCAAAGCAGAATTTAAAAGAGGTGTATTCAACTGAAAAAAAAAAATCTTCCCTCAACGTAGTGTTGTGATTTAGCCTCTTGAGTGATCTAGACTTAAAATGATTACAGGGAAAAGAGCTTTCTGGTTGATGCTTCTTGTCAGGTCTGGGCCGGTGGTAGGTGACTGCCCGGTCTTCTGACCCCTGTGAAGCTGGCGGGCAGGTCCTTGGCTCTGCAGGAACTCCCTGCTGCCCACCGCCTGCCTTCAGATGCCTTCCTGCTCTTCCACATGGACTTCTCGGGCTCTTCTATGCTGGGGAGGGAGCGCAATGCTCGGGGAGAGGGCCCTAACTTTGCTTTCTCATCTTTTGCCTTTGTCGGGCATGGGACTGGGGCCGAGCCTGTCCTCGGGGCAGAGCCAGAGGGACAGTAGCTGAGCTCCTTGGTACAGATGCACGAAGCAGCATAGAGTGAAGGAAAGTCGGCAGGGGATAGCCAAGGTCAGAGCCTGTGTGTGGATGCTCATAAGTCAGTAAAGTCAGAATTAGTGGCCCTTCTCCAAATTAACCTTTCTGCCGTCAAGTGTACACTTTCCCAGAAGGGGCGCTGGTTATCAGGGAAGGGAGCAGTGCTTTGAAATTGTGAACACCAGGTTTTAAATTTAAGAATGTATTTTCTGGGGCAAGAAGCCATAGCCAGGTTACCTATGCACCCTGTTCCCTGCCCAGACCGCTGAGGAGGTACCTGGCCTGCTCTTCACAACCGGCCATCTTGGCTGTCCCTCATTGAGTGATTGGATAGCCTCACAGATGCTTCAGATTCGAGGAGGAAGGACTGAGGGTCTGGGTCTAGCCAGGGTGCCCTGTGTTTCTTGGGATCATTCTGAAGTCCCAGGGTGACACCTGCCCAGGTGTCCTTCACTTAGTGGACAGGGCGCCCCCTTGTGGACAACACTTGGGCAACTCATCCTAATTCCAGTTTGAAACCTGATGTCACTGGGGCCTAGCGTTCTTTGGAAAGCAGTTGCAAGGCGTCCAGCAGAAGAAAAGCCACTTCCTTGGTCCTTCCCCCTTGAGGCTGGGACCTCCGAAGTCTCAGCCAGACAGGAGCTGCCAGCCTCTCACTGTTGTCGACCCTGGTACCTGCAGACCAGATCCAGGGGCAGCAGAGGTAGACCTGTGCCATGGTTCTCTTCCCTTCTCAGCTGCAGGTCCTGCCTCACTCTTACCCCACTCCAGGGGCCTCCACACCAAGGACCAGCCGCCTTCCCTCCGGTGTGTGCTTGTCTTCGCTGTACCGAGAGAGAGATCCTTTCCTGCAGCTGTCTGAGGACCTCTCCCCACACTCGTGCCCGCAGCCCCAAGTCTGGCCCAACTGGTGGCCCTGCCAGAATGCATCCCAGACACCACCGTGGGCCCATAAGGCCCTTTGGGACAAGACCAGGAGGCCCTCACAGCCTGTCCCCAACTGGCAGTTCAGCCTCAAGGCCACTGGGGGGAGCTGGGGTGTCCAGGAGTCCCAGAGCTCCTGGGTGGACAGTCCAAAGAAGAGTTGCTGGTGGTTTGTTTCACTGTACAAGTGAATTTGGTTTATAGGTCTGTGTGGGACTTGCAAGTAGTCATGGCTGTAGACTACATGTGTTGTGTGACAGGCCACAGGGAAGGTATCTGTCTGATTCTCATTCTTAATTTCAACTTAATGGGAAACACATTTCGTGTTTCGTACTCTCCCTACCTTCAGCCCCTGGAGAAAGCTGGTCGCTCAGGCCAGGACTCTGGGGAGATACTGACTTGTCCCTCCCAACCCCGGCCTGACTGCGAAAGGAGGCGGTGCTCGCAGCAGGACAAAAGGCAGCTGCCCTGGGCCCAGTGGTCGCCACCCTGTTGTTCGGAGTGCAGACCCTCCCAGCTTCACTCGGGCTTCTGGCTGCCGTGAGGGGAAGGGCAATGGACTCAGTGGGCCGATGGGGGGCGCTGTGGGCTCTGCGGTAACAGTCCCGCCAAGATGAAGGCTCTGGCGCTGCCACTGTTGTCCGCCCTGATCCTGGTGCCCCAGTGGAAAAGCCTGTTAGGTTGGGGGATGCAGCACAGAAGAAACCCAGGTGCTGTCTGCACAGCGCCCCTGTGCGTCCAGTGACAGGCGCGCACATGACGGGCATTGCATGTTCCTCAGGCGGACCTCAGGAAGGCCGTTCTGCTGTCCACAGTGTCCACTCCATGCTCTATCAGAGCAGAATGTGCCCTCCAAACAGATGGACACACCTGCCCACACGTATATACACAATGCCACACACATATTTAAGGAAGGAAATGTTCTTATTGATGTATAACATATAGAGAATTGCAAAAATCACAAGTGCACCATGGGAGAATTATCACCAAAGGCAGTTTGACACTCAAGTGCAATGCCCAGGCCAGGCAGTAAAATAGAAGCCCCCGTGCTGTATTGTCACGGCCTTGCTCACTCCCCGCAGGGACACACCGCCCTGCCTCCCAAAGCTGGAAGTGAGCTTTGCCTCTTTCCTTGATTTAGTGTGGAGGCTGCAGGACTGCTGGGCTAAGGATGGGATGGGGATCGGCTTCCTGAACCTTCTGGCTGTGTGATTCTGGGCAGTGACCTGAGTTCTCTGAATGCTGATCTCCTCTGTGAAGCAGGGTTCCTGTGCCACTGGTTCCGGCTCATGCAAAGAGGGAGCAGAACAGTTCACAGGTGTCCGACAACGGCGGCGGCCCAGGAGCGTGGGGTTTCCCTCCTCCCCGTTGTAGCCTCTGACTGTGGTGTCAGAAAACGCTAGTAGCCCAGCCGAGGGCTAGACCAGCCCAGGACCAGCCTCTGGAGATCTTCACAGTGTTAGGGAGAAATCCGAAGCCACCGAGCAGGAGGTGACTCCAGGAAGGGCTCTCATGCAGCAGAACAAGCTGCCTCAGAACAGCATGGGCAGGGGCTGGGGAGGTGCCTCTGTGATGGCGCTTGCTTGTCTGGCACACACAAGACCTTGGGCTCAATGTCCAGTATCCAGAAAAAGGTGGTGGGGAGTGTGCTGTGCAACCCTTTCTAGCCTGGGAACCTGGTTACATGAAGCTTGAAGAGAGAAGGGTATGTGGGCCCCGCGAGCGAGAGGCCAGACGCCCCGGCCAGCCCCTCCTTGGGGAGGCCGCCCCTCCTTCCAGGAGTGAAACCCGAACCAAGAACAGTCTCGGGGCAAAATCCTTTTCCTAGGTTACCATGAAATATGTATTTCATGCAAGCCTTGGAGAGGTCAAATGACCCTTTCTCTTGGCTTTCTGGGAGTTTCCTGTGGAATTCATGTGTGCCCGAAGAAGACCTTTCACCATGGGGGAAATTTAATAAATGTGGTTTATCTAAGCTCCGTGCTCTCAGCTCACTTTGCACTAATGACTTGGCCCGTTTGCTCCTCAGGGACCATCATTTTTCTTTATTTGCTGCAGCAGGGAGGTTTCAGCCTGAGGGAGAAAGTGTTGGGGACAGAGAGGCAGACATTCTTGGTCTGACTCCTGAGATCCCCACTGCCCTGGAACATCTGATTCAGTTTCTTAACCTCCTTCCAGTCATGGAGGATTATTTCTTATTGCAGCAGAACCCATTCATAACTCTAATTCCAGAGGACAAGGTGCATGCTCAGCAAGCTTTTGGATAAAGGGTTTCATTGTATGTGATCGTGGTGTCTGCACGAGAATGGATATAAAACTGCCCACATTTATTAAACACTTACCATGAGCCAAGGTCTGCTCTGAGCACCTGATGCACAGGATTTCAGCTAATCCTCACAAGGACAGTGTCAGGTGGGTGTTACTGTTCCCCTGTCGTACAGATAAAGAACCTGTTGCTCACAGAGATGAGGCAAATTGATACAAGTAGCTAAGCTAGTCAGTGGTAAGACGCAAGTCTAATTTTAAACGTCCATTTGCATAATAACCCATATTAAAATGAAGACGCCCCAACCACAGTTTGTCCTGGATATTCTTGAGAATAGAAGCACCAAACACAGGCAGCTCTTAGGTGTCACATTCAGGCGACTGTACTGTCTAGAACATGATGTCCTCATGTCAGTGCTTCAGCTTACAGTGTCACCTCTGTGTCCCTCCTGGTTTTCCTCTGGAGTTGTTTCAGAGCTAGAAGGAAGAGTCAACCAAACTAGAAGTCACATGCCCTGGGGTGTTGAAGGATTCTTAGAAAATCCTTTCCCTCTTCGCCTGGCCGGATAGGCACACCACCACCACCACCACCACCAAACGCCCACACTGGGCGAGGCGCAGCACAGTGCTGCTTCCTGTCCAGGGCTGGAGACTAAAAATAGGTGTGTCTGACAGCCAGTTCCCAGCCTGGCACCCAGTCAGGCCCCTCAGGCACAGGCAGGCGGAAGAAAACTGTTCAGACTTTCTCAGCCTCAGACACATGTGTCGGGCTGATGTGATCCTCTGGGAAAACACACCCCAGTTCTAGTTTTGGTGGTTGCTTAAGATTTCCCCGGAGGAAGAATTATAAGGAGACTCCCCCAGATGCCTAAATTCTATGAAACTCAACTTTTAGGTTCACTTTAAGCAAAGGAACAAATGCAGTTTTAGGAAGGAAAGGAGCACGTTTTACATACAACAACAAAACACCGTCATCCCTTCAAAATGGCTAGACCAGAGTGTGGTACAGCACAGGTGGTACTAAAATTTGGAAGACTGCACCAGCACTATGAGATGCAGAAAGCTCAGCACACTAGTCCTTGCATTTAGTCATATTATCTTAGATATAGGCAAAGGAAGGCAAAATCCCTACGGTAGCTTCCCAGCTCCCAACACCACCCCTCAATACAAGTATCCAAGCATCTCACCTCCACCTGTAAAATGACCTGCATGTACATAAACCCAAAGGCTTTCACAGCAGGAAGAACAGTGCTAGATACTTGGCTGTCCTCCCTAGTATGACAAACTATAAGCTATAGGCAAAATCCGGCCGAATCTGGCCCATGGACAAAACAAAACAACTAAGAAGACTGTATTTAGTCCATAAAGTCTAAAATATTTACTAACTAGTCTTTACTGCAAAAAGTTCACCAACCCCTTCAGCTTTCTGATGAAGAAACCAGTATCTAGACACAGAAAGTCAGTTACTTGTGGTCAGTCTGGAGTTGTTAACAGAACCAAGACTGACCCAGGTCTGCAGAGTCTCAGTTACTTGTGATCAGTCTGGAGTTGTTAACAGAACCAGGACCAGCCCAGGTCTGCAGAGTCTCCATCCTGTGTTCCTCCCATGATACTGTGCCCAGACCTTCAGAACACAGGTACAGCTACTGAGGAATGTGTGCCCTTGTTTCCCTACACCCTTCTGTTCTAACTAACTCTGACCCAGCTCCTTGAAACTGTTAGAGTCCCACCTGACTGTCTCTAGGCAGATAGGTTACCTTGGCCTCTTCCTTCCCTCCAGGAGCCCTCTGTTCCTCTTTCCCACTCTTCCTCTGCCCCTTTACACTCCTTCTTATGCCATCTCCTTCTCTGCATTGCCAAGAAATGTTTAGGGTTTAACTGTGTGAGCTTTCCCTCACTGGAACAAATACCTGAGATAATCAATTAGTAAAGTGAAAAGATTGATTTTAGCACAAAACTTTGAGATTTCAGTCCATGACTGACCCCATTGCTTTGGCCCTGTGGTAATAAATCATGGTGGAAGCTCATGATGGAACAAATGTTTACCTCATACAACTGTTTACCTCATGAATGTGCAAAGAAAAGAAGAGAAGAGGCAAAGGTCCCACTACCCCCTGCAAAGGCAAATGTCTAGTGAGCTAAGACCTACACTAGGCCACAGCTCTGAAAGTTTCCCCCGCCACCCTGGTGACCAACGCTCTAACACACAGGCCTTTGCCAGACATTCCAAATCCAAACCTCAGCATAACCTAGGGCTTTCTTTTCCTCCCTTTCAGGTTCACTGCTGGCCTACAACACAACCTCCCACACAGACCAGTCCTCACGACTGAGTGTCAAAGAGGGTAAGTCTGTTTGTTCTCTCTTGCATGAGTCATGAAACCATCCCGTCCCGAGTTCGGTTGAGATTGGGAGGAAGACTGTAGGTCTGCGCACCAGCTTCCTCATTCCACTTGATCCTTTCCAGCATACAGGACGAGAACTAGAAGTTTTTACCATGCATGCCACCTGCTGCAGAGCTATGACAAAAGAGGTTCTGAAATGTCCTGTAATGATTTCATAAAGATATAGCTTGAAGTTAGTACTCAGTGAAAGGAAATGTGTTGCCTTTAGAATGAAGTGATTACTGCTGACCAAAAATTGTGAGTTTGGTCTACTGAAGATAAGGAAATGCAAAGATCTAGCAGGCTCACCTTTTAAGGCATTTTAACAACGCCGCTTGGTATTAAAATAATGGTTTGAGGATTTGGTCTGGTCTGGTTTGCTTTGACTGAGAGAGAAAGAAAATCATCCCTACAAATCATTTTTGTCACATTGAGGTTTTAGTGAATATCACAATAGCATTTCTTTAAATTATGGTCCAGGTGCTCTGTTAGCTTTTAGGTGTTTACAAAAGGGAGTAATTCATGTTATCTGGTTAATGGAGAAAAACTGATCAGATCATTATTAGAAGCCAGGGTATGAGTGAAGAGGAAATCTTCCTATGTCCAAAGGAAGTTCCTCAGAGAAGGGTCCTTGAGCAGGAGGTTGTAGCGTGAGAAGACACTGCCAGGTGGGCTTTCTCCCTCCCTGGTTTTTCTTTAAAATTTTTCACACCTGTCATAATATGAAATGAATGCAGAAAATTTAGCTTTGTGTTTTCTGCTGAAGAGTGTGGCATAACAATTCAGGTGCACATGAGGGTCTTCTAAGGGATATGACCATTTGGGTTAAAATCTTTATGGGATTTGGAAAAACTGAGACCCAAAGACCAGAGAGTTGCCCAGGACTTTGTGTTTCCTGTTAATGATTTATAATTTGACAAAGGCTCATCAATTAATAGGGGAAATATATGCAATGGTAAATTTGCTTTTAAACATTTGTGTTTTCATTTGCCTTCTTCTCTCATGCCTCCCCCTGGCCCAGTCCTGTTCCCACAGTGTCTTTCTAAATTAGATATACTGAATCCTACCTTCAAAACTGAAGTTATGGGGCCAGAGGTTTAGCTCAGTGGTTCCGGCACCTGCCTCACAAGTGCAAGGTCCTGAGTTCGATCCCCGGTAACCACATATAATGCTGGGTGTGGAGACACGCCCACCAACAATCAACACCACATACCACAATGCCGGAGTGGTGGCTCACCCCTGTAATCCCAGCACTCGGGAGGCAGAGACAAGAGGATTGATGAGTTTGCGGCGGCTTGCCTGGGCACCATAGTGAGCCCAGGGCCAGCCTGAACTACAAAGCGAGACCCTGTCTCAAAAAGCAAAAAAAAAAAAACTGAAGTTATATAGACTCGTTCTACATTGTGATCCACACTTGATTTGATGACCTATTTTAATATCCTATCGCAAATGTCTACTGGAGAGAAAATTCACTTTCATGACAAATATGTGGTGGTCAGAGAACCTTTAGCTACTTTGAGAAAACACTTTGCTCCTGAGCCTCAGTTTCTTGTCCAATGTGGGGGCGGAACCAAGAGCCAGGACTGACTTGAACTCACGGCCTCTGGGGAGAAAGCCAGGAGCCGCAGCATTGAAGGCTGAGGTGTCCGCCACAGCCACTCCGCTTTGATTTGCTTTGTATTTTCAATTTCAATTCATTTGTGAACTTGGAAGGAAGTAAGAGAGGCAGAGAGAGAAGGAACCACTGGAGAGAGGAAGAAAGAAGGGAGGAAGGCAAGTTAAACCTTGGAACTGTTTCCTTGGGAGTCACGGCTAGCAACTGCAGCCTCCCAGACAACATCCAGATGAACCAACGCAGCTCTGGGCAGCAGAGACAATGGAAGATTTTCTAATACGGGCCGCACAATGCAGGTTTTAGCTTAGAAATGGATTCAGCTAGGCTGAAAGTGTCACTTCCTCCTTTCTGGGGTCTCAGGCCTCAGCCTTCAGTCCCCATCTCTACCTGTGACCTGCAAGCCCTGCAAGCCCTCCCCAGGCCCTTTGTGTTTAGGGAGTGCGTTTGTACCACAGCCGCCGCCTCACTGAGAGAACAGCTCCTCTTGCTGAGTAGCAGGCCCTCTTCTGAAATGAATTGACGCGGTATCCAGGCAAACGCACGTGGCCTGGGCCCCATTCAGGTGGTGCACAGTATTTCTCTCCCCGCGTCAGCCCTGGCCTCAAGAGACGATTAAGTATCGCTGTGCAGGTGCATCCTTTGTCCCCAATAAAGCTCCCCACTTGAGCAGCCCTGCTCCTCTGCGCTGCCCTCCCCTGCGAGGTGGTCTGAGTCTGAACAACCCAGCAGCATCACAAAACAAAGTACATTAGCAAGACAAAGCTCACCAGCCTCCTCTCCCTCCCTCCCCCACCTCTCTCTCTTTCTCTCTCTCGTTTAATAGCTATCTCTATTTTATAACATTAAATGAAAAAGAAAGAAAAGACATCATGCAACCTTGGCTCTGTCTCCTTTGAATAAGATGTACTCATGGGCCCAAAGAGAATCAGAGTTGGGCATCAGAGCTCCATGCATGCGTGTGTGTGTGTGTGTGTGTGTGTGTGTGTGTGTGTGTGTGTGAGTGAGAGACAGAGAGAGAGAGAGAGAGAGAGAGAGAGAGAGAGACCCTCATATGGGCCAAAAGGGCAGGTGCTGGCATAAGGCACAAAGGAAAGAAGTTCAGGGGATGATGTCTATTAATGTGTCTTCAATGCCTTTATCTAATTAAAATGCCTTTTAACCTTAAAATAGGGGCAATCTCCCTTCTAGCATTTCTCTTGAAAGGAGGGAGGGGCCTGCAGTCTCCACGGATGCCCAAGATATAAGATTAGATTTCAAAAATTAATTTATAACAATCTTTAAATATCCTGTATGGGCCGGACCCAGCTAGAATAGCTGTGTTCTTCCTACCATGAGTTATCAAATATAATGTGCTTAGTGAATTAGCATACAAGTCATGGGTGCCTGTTATGGTGGCAGCCACAACTGTCAATTTGTGAAGGATTTCAGAGTACATCGGGCACATCTCCATGCTTGGCTTTGGAGCCTTGTGTCATCCCTGCAAGGAAAGTGAGATGTGGAGGGAGGGCTGGATTACTGCAGGTCACAACTGTTAACAGCAGAGAAAGGACTCAGAGCCCCTCTCTTCACTAACAGTCGCGAGGTCTTCCAGGAGGGGGTGGACGGAGTGGTCAGTGAGCATGGAGTTGGGCAGAAGAAGTATCTTCTAGTGCCCTGCAGCACAGTAGTGTAACCATGTCTGGCAACAGTTAACTGAATTTCAAAAGTTAGCCCAAGAGGGCCAGAGGATTAGCTCAGTGGTTCCAGCGCCTGCCTCGCAAGCGCAAGGCCCTGAGTTCGATCCCCAGTAACCACATACAATGCTGGGCGTGGAGACTCACGCCCACCAGCCATCAATGCCACATACCACAATGCCGGGCGTGGTGGCTCACGCCTGTAATCCCAGCACTTGGGAGGCAGAGACAGGAGGATTGCTGAGTTTGCGGCGGCTTGCCTGGGCTACATAGTGAGCTCAGGGCCAGCCTGAACTACAAAGCGAGACCCTGTCTCAAAAAAAAAAAAAAGTAAAAAGTAAAATTATTGTGCATCAGAGAATTTTTAAATTAAATATATCCTGTGTTTCCAGGGCTAACAACAGCCTTTCACTTCTAGCCATGCTTTCTCCAGTAGTGCCAACTTACGCGTAATTTGGGCAGAGATTTGAATTTTTGGTATCACCTTCTCCTTCACTATGGTTTCTACTGCCATCCCCAGCTCCCTCGCTACACTGTTCCCTTTGCCTAAAGATGAACTTGGACAGTGTCTGCTTGCTAACACTCTGGCCTTGACTGCACAGTCACTTGTAGATCTTTGTGAAATACAGTACTGGTGCTCGGGGACAAACACTATCTGACCCTCCTCATGGGAGACACTTAAAACGGCCAGATTCCTAGAGGAGAGAAGAAAGTGGCGGGTGCAGGGGCTGCAGAGAAGGAGGGGCGTTGGTGCTCAGTGGATGCAGAGGTTGCTTAGGAAGAAAGAGAAGTTCTGGAGATGGAGGGTGCCACTGAATACATTTACCACTCAAAGTGGTAAATTTTATGTTGTGTATATTTTATATCCTGTTGAAACCTGAACAAACAAATAAGGCAAAATTAAAATAAAAACTACTGACACTCAGGCCAAAACATGAATAATTAATTCCGAATCTCCAGGGCCTTGGAATCTGTAAGGTTCTCCAAGTACCCCATAACCTTCAGCCCGGCTGACCAGCCTGGCCTCAGGGTGCAGAGACCACAAGTAAAAGGGTAATGAGAACCACTGTAGAGTGATCCCAGGTGTTCTTGGAGATACCCTGGGAGGTTGACCTTGACCTTGCATAGCCCCGAATTATTCTAGATGGGAACCTTTGGTATAATGATAAGGCATAGCTGAGTGAAAGGACTTGATGAGCATGATTTGTTCTTTTCATCGTTGTCACTGGTGATATTGGAATTTCTGCCGATTTTGAAAACTTTACACATCTGAGAAATTCCCCTTTTCTACATCCTCTGTTGGGTTTAATAATCGGCTACGGTGTTGCCAGCTTGACCTGACAGGAAGACACTGGGGTTCTAGAGGCTAAGCACATAAACATCCTAGATCCAGAGCTTCCCACTCTGCACACCTCCTTCTCTCCCCCATCTGCCCTCCAGGCTGTGGACCTGAATGTGTCTGCTTGGTCCAGATTGGAGCTTCTCTCTGTTTTTCTGGGCAAACCCTACCCGGGGCCTCCCTGTGTGCTCAGCCGGAGGAACAGCGGGCAGGACCAGCAGATCTCCTCTGAGTGCTGCTTTGTATGCTAAGCCCTCATTTCCTTTGCCTCTCTTGCGGGAGCTGGTAAAATACCTCAGACTCTCCTCCAAAAGACAGAGGATATTAAGCTTTCTGTTTATTAGCTCCTAGAACTCATTAACTCATCCAGGGCTGGTTGTGTGCTGAGTCAAGCCCCAGCCTGGGTCCCTCTCAGGACCTGCTGCTGAATGAAAAAAAATGGAAACTATCACCCCACTATAGGAGACTGGCAGCCTGCAGAGTCCTCACCATCAGCAGTTGCTCTGACTAATAGATGAAAGTCTGTCATCTCCTTAGCCACCAGGATGGAAAAGAAAGGAAAAATTAGCTTCTCTGCTTGTCACTGAAGACCACGCTAAAGGAAGCTCTGTGCTGTGCACGAGGGGCAGACTGTTGCCTGCACTCTTTATTGTCTGCTAAGCATTTTCAAATCCATTAGGCTCCTCAGAGGCATCCTGGTCTTGGTGCAGGGTGGGACTCAGCCCCAAATATTGGGTGTTCTTTCCTCCTCCAGGCTGTTTCATCCCAGCCTGTTTAATTCAAGCAGCTGGTATCATCTTAAACAGCCTGCAATTCTGAGTACTTCCGATTTACCCAAGGTGGACCTCCATCTCCTCTCTCTGTATCACAGCATGTGGATAAAGAACTCAGCATCTGCGCTGAGGCTGTGATCTTGGGCAAAGCAAGAACACAGTTTTTCTGCCTCAGTTTCCTCATGTATAAAACGAGGAAAACTAGCCAGACATGGTGCAAACTACTCAGGGAGGCAAGAAGATTGCAAGTTGGCATCCACTACAAGCAACAAGCAGTTACTGTGACTGTCTGAAATTAATGAATGAAAATAGCTGGGAGTAGCCCAGTGTGAAGGTGCTGGGTAATCACAGTGTCCCTCAGAGATGGAGCAACACTTGGAATTCAGCATCAAATCGGACATGCTGATAAGAATGTTTAACAAAAGCTATATTAATCTTAAATATAGTAAAAATCATAACATCAACTAAATATTAGAATATTAGAATTTTTAGGGTTTACCAGACATTAAAAGCCTGAAGAATAATACTCTGTAAACAAATTGGGAAAGTCTCTGTTGGATACCATCAGGTCTCATGAAACAGCCAAGGGGCCTACAGACTTATGAAGGAGAGATATCTAGGAAATATTAAGGGTGAACTTAAAACTGGACATAATCAAATAGAAAAACACATGCTATAAACATAAAGTTCTCTGAGGATATTGAAGATTAGAATGATCGATGCTGAGGCTGAGCACCTCCTCCCGACTTCACAGGATGAAAGAGACCTGAGGCGGAGCAGACATGGGCTCAGCCCCGGCCACACAGGGAGTGAGGACAACGTACACTAGAGCAGCTCTATCCCCCAAAAATCCCAAACTCTGAGAAACTTAAGGTCCCAAGCACTTCAGATAAGATAGATCCAACTTACTCACATGTATTATTTGTATACTGGAAGGTATTGTAGATTACCTGTGCTTTAATCAGGAATGGAGCTAAGTTCTGAGAGTTGTGCCCTCCTCTATGCTGTGGTTTTATCAGTTCCTTCATTGATTAAGAATCTGCAGGGCTGAGCCCTGGAAGTAAGGGGAGCTCAGCACCTACCATCAAGGGCTTCCGGTCCGAGAAAGAGGCAGGTGAGGACTAAAGGAGAGCCTGCGGGTGGTTGTCACCACATCTGTCCATTCTCTCCTGATCTGCACAGATATCCGCTGCCAGGGCCCTCTGTGATCTCACCAGAGAGTCACAGGGAGAGACAGAGGCCTCCAGGACCATGCAGCATGGCAGAGCCGAAGTAGGAATGGAGGCAAAGGACAGGGCAGACCCCAAAGAAACCAGTGTGCTTGAGTCTGGGGTATACATGTGGGAACAGTGGGGCACATCTTCACATTGGGCTTTGAGGTGGAGAGCGAGGCAGGTCTCTGGAAAAGCCAGCAAGGTTTCACTGGGTGACCCACGGTGAGGAGAGAGGTGACCACTTCCTCAAAACTGGATGGCAGTGTAATTTGTTTAGCTGCTTTGTTAGTTTCATTGAAACACAAGAAGCTCAGCAAAGGAGCCAGCGGATTTGCTGGAAGCAACAGAGGTCACACCGCAGAGGCTGCTGAGAACTTCATCATGAGACCTTTTTCTTTAGAGTGAAATACCTTTAATCCATATTTAGCAAAAGTAGGGCTGATCTCTCTCTCTCTCTCTCTCTCTCTCCTTCTCCCTCCCTCCCTCTCTCTCTCTTTCTGTGTGTGTGTGTGTGTGTGTGTGTGTGTGTGTGTGTGTGTGTACTGTTTCTGTGGTCCCGAAGCAAGATTTATGATTAGGAAGAGGCAGTAACTTGCTCTGTCCCCTTAATTTTTAAAAACTGTTTTTCTTTAAAATTCCAGAGTTAATGTTTTGCCTGCTTCCTATCTGACTCTTTTTGGAGAGCTGCATGGTTAATATTTTTAGGGGGAAGGGTGTTTGGGGTTTTGTTTTTGAGAGAGAGAGAGAGACAGAGAGAAAGAGAGGGAAAAAGAGAGATTAGAAGGAGACTAGAAACAAAGAGCCGTTGTTTGGCAGGCAGGAAACCCCAATCCCAAGGGAACCCAGCCAGCCAGCCCTGTCCTGGAGTCAGACTCCAGCTCTCTGAGTTCAGTTTGACAGCTTGTCTGGGACACTTTCTAAGTAACCATTATCCTTCCTTTCTCTATGTAAAAGAACTGTTATTCCTTCCCGTGGGTGTGCTGTGTGCGCCGTTAGTGCACACGTGTGGTTCCATGGTGACAGGAACACACTTTCTCTAAATGATTGGAAACAGTTAGCATGTTTCCTCAGACAAGTGTAAATTTGTTCCAGGATAATGAGGCAAAAGACCTTAAGTACTATGCCACTGCCTTATTAGAGGCCGCCCATTGCAGCGGAGAAGGAGTTTCATGTCGGTGCTGTGTGTGCGGCTTTTATTCCACTGGAGATTCCTTTGAAAAGTAGACAAAGATTTCTTTGCTGGTCAGTCTTGGTCTCTGTGCTGACAAGCAGGTGGGTTCTGCATGATGGTCGTGTCCCTGGTGTCTTGCTGCAGAGGAGCTAGAGCACAGGTGACTCTACAGTGAGAGAGTGGGGGGAGGCAGGCTCGATTGGAGGTGACACCCATAGTTCACGGGGGCTCTACTGCCCTGTTGACTTTGCCACAAAGCTGTGAGGCATTGTGAGGCAGCTACCTACCTTCCACTGAGTTCCTACTTCAGGACATCTGGCCTCAGTTCTGCAGGAGCAATTGAGGCCAAAGTTCCAGAACCATCTGGATGGCCTGGGGGCTCGGAGGTGCAAATGTCTTTTCCAACAGAACGGTTTTGCCTGTTTAGGTTTTGACAAAAAAAAAAAAAAAAAAAAAAAAGATTCTGCCCCGGAAATGTGAATTGGCTCCTGTGTAGTCTGCCTTCAAGCACAACTTGGACTGTTTCCCCTTCCTCCCTTCGCCTGGTATACCTCCTTCCAGGGCCTTAGCTCCACCCCACCCTGTCGGTATCCTAGGAAACCCCATGCACCCACAAGACCCAGGTCAGAGGACATTACCTCCTTGCCCTCCTCTGCCTTTCCCTGAGGTGCTCTGTGTATAACCACTGCATTTCTGGTTTCAGCATTCAGAGGAGCCTTGCACACCAGCCTTTTTTCTTGTGAGACTTAAGCATCTTAGAGGTAGGGATCTTGGAAGGATGAAGGCAATAGGTGAACTGCTTTAAACCACTCCCCAGGAGGTTAGCAAAAGCCAACACTTAAACATGTTTCTAACTGCAACACGAATTGTGGCTCTATCCACTGCAGACACTGGCAAGGTGACCTGTCATCTCATCTGGCCCTAACTTTCCACTTCGGGGGACCCCCGAGGAAGATGGTTCTGAACTGAGATCAGTCCAATCTGAGGACTGAGGGATGGGGTGGCAAGGATCAGATTTCAATAAGGAGGTTTTAGTTCTGTGTTACTTTTTGAGCCCAAATGCCACACAGGATTTTTATCAGCTTGAATTCTGGTTGAGGACCATCCAGCTGTACCCACGTGGCAAGAGGCTGAGGATGGGCCCAGCCTACAAAAAGTAACATTGCAGGGAAAATGGTTTTTTATTCATCCAAACTGTCCTTGTTTTTCTATCAGCCTCCCGGTAGCAGGTAACATTTAGTAAACATCTACTTTGAGCCAAGAACTTTTCTATTCACTTTACATCGACACTTCATAAAGCCTTGTTAAGTGGGTACTATATTATTCCCATTTTACACGTGAGAACTCTAGTGCACAGGTCAAGGAGGCCCAAGTCACAAAGCCAGAGTGAAATGAAATGATGTCTGTCTCTGTGACAGTCCCTCCCCACCCTGCGGTCCAATGACAACACTGGTTACGGGTGAGAAGCCCTCTGCCCCTGTAGGCTTCAGAGCCCTGCAGTTCTCAGATGCCAGGAACATCTGGGATGCACCTTGGAGGCCCTCACCAGGTTGGCCCCTTGGGTTAGAATAAGTTTTTTCCATGCTCCCCAAGTACTCTCCCCACCCCACACTAGCATGGAGAACCAGGGCTTTGTCCTACTTGAACTGCAGAACACCTGCCACTTCCTAACTCACATAAATATACTTTGTGCCACTTCGGGGCTTGCCGCCTCTCATCTTGTGTCTGGGGTGCTGTTCCTGGTAAGCCTCAATACACCCTCATAAGGAACAATGGTTCTGTGTAGGCCTCAGTGGCAGAGGGGAAGTGGTGATGAGAAAGGTGTGTGGGGGTCACTTGGCCCCACAAGCAGCCTTCAACCACATTTGGCCCCACAAGTGGCCAGAGCTCCACTTGGCTTATGCCAGTTTATCCAGACAGTTGACACTTGCCAAGCAGGCCTCAGACTGTGTGCAATTACTGTTTCAGTCCTGTCATCTCTACCAAGATTCACTTTGACATGGACATTCATTCCACTCTAGATGACAAAGCTGGGACTCAAGATGAAATTGGTCTCCTCGGAGTTCGGTCACCTTTGCCATGTGGCCTTGATTTATAAGGGAAACTAAAAGCAGACCTTGTTGACTAAGGAGTGAGGCCCCAAAGTACCTTGGATGGAAAAGGATGGGTTCAGTGGGGGCCACCTCAATGCAGAAATAGTCCATACCCATTTGGTTTTGTCTAATATACTGATTGAGAAACTCCACAACAAGGAGGTGGCTTGGGGGTGATGGTGGTAGGAAGTACCTCATCTCCACTGTTCCCACATTCACAGATTCAGCTAGAAGCTGGCCGAAAAGATGGCAAACGTACATCTACACTGAATGAATATGTACATGCTTTTTGTCATCATTCTCTAAAGCATGCAACATGACAGTTATGTATATAGTATTTGCATTGTATTAGATATGATTTGGAGTTGACTTAAAGTTTATGGGAAGATGTGTAGAAGTTACAGAGAAGTGCTATATCTTCCTGGGGAAGGGGCCAAGCACCCGTGGATATTGGCATCTGAGAGGGTCCTGAAACAAAACCCCTAAAGTTTGCACAAAGGGGCCACTGTGTTTTTATATCTTGCTTATGCCCATTCTCATAAACCAAGTTCTATCGACCTACCTATCATTTGTCTATTACCCATTTGTCTTAACTACTGTCTAGATATGTATCTATCCATAGACGATCATCTGTCTGTCATCTACCCATCATTAATCTAAGGCCCTATTATCTTTCAATCATCTATCTTTGCATCTATCTGGAAAATAAAAAGACATAGAAACAGAGAAGCTTCTCTTGGGGCCAGACAAGGATGAAGGAGCTTAGATAAAGTCAAAATATAAATAGTATCACTATTTATTTTGACATAAAAACCTTTCCTAAGCACTTTTTGTGGATGTAACGACTTCCTCTCTTCAGAGAACACCTATCTGGGATAATAAAGAGCTTATTTCTGGTGAACTATCCTGCAGGAGTCTTGAGGCACTGATGACAGGGGAACACTAACCACGGCCTAAGGAGGCTTTTCCTCTCTGATCTCAGGGATCAACTCCCAAGTTCAGATCTCTTTTCAGGCATAATCTAGAGAGAGAGTGATAACATGAAGTGGAATACTGATTTTATCTGTCAAAACCCAACAGACCCATCAGCGCCCCATTTAGTTCCACCCTACCTCGGGATCCTTTTCCCTTACCCTCCAGGCCGCAGCCTCTTCTCTGAAGCTATTTATGGACCTAATTACAGATTACATGGTTGTCTAATTGTGAGTTTTGTCTTGTTTCCTTTCTTCAGCCCTGTAGATATTCAGTAAGTACCACTGACAGTTGATGGATTCACTGGGAAGAAACTGTAGTCTTTGTCCTTTTGGTTCAGTATTTATTCAAGCCTTCTTCGCTATTGAAGAAAGAAAGAAAAAGAAAACCAAGAATTAGCTTTAGTTGGCACAGGAAAGATTCCTTTCTTATCTCTCATCAATGAAACACTAGGAAAGTATTGTAGCTCTAATTCTGTAGGACACTTGGGAATATTTTTACATGTGTATTTTACTCTTCAAAGATCCCCGTGAGGACTAAACATGCTGTTTGCTTTTATAAGCATTAAACATTTAGGAAGAACCAATTATGTCTTCCCCAAATACCTTTGCCAAGCACTGAGGCTCCTAAGGGTTAAGCCACTGGCCTAAGTGGACAACGCACATGCGTGAGAGAGCTGGGGAGCAGATTGACAGAGTGTTGGTCTCTAATGCAGAGTTTCCCCCTTTGCAATGAGCTGTTCCCTTGTTTGAAAAGAATTAAAGAGGAATGATAGGATTCCTTCCCAGAAAGCTCTTTAAAAGCCCTTAACCACACAATGAACAGTTCTGGGCTTGATAAGAATTAGGTGCTGCTTTTCCAAAGACATGGAAATCACTCACTCTTGGGATAATTTTGAAAAATGTTTTACACTAAAATGCTTTTGGCCTGTCTGCCAAATAATTATTGGTCATGCCCAATATCCTAGAGGAGTTTATAGAAAGGCAGTTTTGATACTATGAGTCATATTTTCAATTTCTATTAAAATTCTTACATGGCCACATATGCTTTCTCTCAGGTTTAGGCCTCCAGGCCTGTGCTAATTTGCATGTCTGGTTTAGATAATGTCTCAAGTCCCATACAGACTGAAACAGAGCCTCCGGTTTTATGATATAATAAGTAAGACCACATTCCACCTTCCAAGAATTGATGGTTCTTTTTCTCCTAACTACTGTGCTTTTTTCTGATACGTACTCAAGGACTAAAGCATTTCCTGGTTACATGCCTGCCAAGAAAAACAAAACAAAAAAAGTGTTCCTTCAGGATGCCTTCCCTGATCCATTTCCCCACATGGACACTAGAGTCTTGATCTTTCCTGAAAACCACTTCAGCCACAAGTCCAAAGACAAATTCTAGGAAGTGTCAAGATTCTGAGTTTCTTGATTGCAGTGACAGTTTCAAATTCACCTGAGTCTAAGACCCCAGATGGGGAAATAACTTTTATTCTTAATAAGCAAAACTGGCTGATTCTTTAATAGACTGCCACCTTTCACTATCCCTCATCAAAACATCCAGGAGATGCTGTGAGTTTCATGTTGATTATGCCATCCTCCCACATAAAATAATTCTCACTAGATTAAAAACCAATGAGCCGAGCGTGGTGGCTCACGCCTGTAATCCCAGCACTCGGGAGGCAGAGACAGGAGGACTGCTGAGTTCAAGGCTTGCCTGGGCTACATAGTGAGCTCAGGGCCAGCCTGAACTACAAAGTGAGACCCTGACTCAAAAAAAAACAAAAAACAAAAACAAAAACAATGAAAATGAGCTGCCTTTCTGGAAGGACTTTGATATCAGTGTAAAGCAACCAGACATTTTTCAATACAAAACTTTGGAGCCATGTAGAGCTCTGTTTTCATCATATGAGATGTGCCAACTCTGTATTCTAATTATTTTCAGCAAGACCCTCCATCCAGCACGTTCCACTCCCCTCACAGAGTGGTCTTTTTTCCATAGCCTTCACCATCTCTCCTGAAGTTCACTGTTCATTTTCAACGCAGGTGCCACCGAGGAAGGGTGTTTGTGTGCCCATTGTCATCTTCTTGGCATGTAAACGTGCCTGGCCTCCTGCAGACATTCAGTAAAACCTTAAATGAATGAAGGTCCAGCAGGATATGTTAAATTCCTTCAGCTGCTGGAGGTGGGGACTATTTTCAAAGGAAAACAAAGGTGATTAACACGTAGTCTCTTTTTTAAAATGCATCACTAGCAAGAGAGGTAAGTGCACAAAGAATTTCACCAGAAGGCTAAGTGAGACCAGGGAAGTAAATACAACTAGTGGCCCTAGCCTGATCAATTCTGAAAGCAAAGGTGCCAGCCAAACAGCGAGGCAGAAACAAGATGGCTCCCTGGCATGTCTAAGAAAGGGAAGGGCACCCTGCATGGATGACATTGACATGGATGTCAAAGCAGAACTCTGCAGGGAAGAGGAGCCTGAACACAGACCACCTTACCTTTCTTCTCAAGTCTATTACCTCAGTGAACTCATTTTTTCTTTCTTTCTCATTTTCTTTCTTTCTTTTTTCCTTCTTCTTCCCTCTTCTTCTTCCTCTTCCTCTTTCTCCCTCGTCCCCTTCCCCTTCCCCTTCCCCTTCCTCTTCCTCTTCCTCTTCCTCTTCCTCTTCCTCTTCCTCTTCCTCTTCCTCTTCTTCTTCTTCTTCTTCTTCTTCTTCTTCTTCTTCTTCTTCTTCTTCTCCTTCTCCTTCTCCTTCTCCTTCTCCTTCTCCTTCTCCTTCTCCTTCTCCTTCTCCTTCTCCTTCTCCTTCTCCTTCTCCTTCTCCTTCTTCTTCTTCTTCGTTTTGTTTTTTTGTTTTTGAGACAAGGTCTTACACTGTATCCCAGACTGGCCTCAACTTCATGACAGTTTTCCTGCCTCTGCCTCCTAAGTGCTAGGATTACAGGCTGCTTTCTTCTTACTCCCTGGAAGCCTCCTAAACCTGATACCAGATCTGATGAAAGAAGTGTGCACATTAGTTGTGCCCATTGGGAAAGGGAGTCTGGGCAAACACTCAATGAATCTAATCAGTATGAGTTGCATTTCTTCCAAGATCAGCCCCCAAAATCCTACTTTGAGGGCCTTATCAAAATAAATAATTCATTAAGGTCTCTGTGTTGTTTGGATGCAGAACAACAAGAGACACAAAATGAACGAAGGACCCAGGCGTGATGATGGTCCCAAGGCTATGCCTGGCACATGTACCACTCACCTTTCCAAATTTCTCATATTCAAAAGCCATCCATTCTCTCAAGCATTTTGTTCACTCATCTTTTTCCTCTTTGCTCCCAGAATGTTTTTAACACTGGCCCATTATAATACACACAGCAGGGCTGGTTCTGAGGCTGAGGGCCTCTTTGGATTCCAGAATGATACCTTTGAGCAAAGGAAATCTGATCCTGGATATTTTTTCTTTCTTCTGTAAGTTTTAAGCTTGGGGAAAGGCTCCCCTGGATAGCACCTTCCTCAGAAGGTCTCGGTGGAAACCAGGCTCCTCTTAGGCTCTTAGGGATATAAGATTCCACTGACGCAATGGTGGGTCAGCCTCATGGAACAGATTACAGCGAGGTGGGGACTCAGCCCTGAGCTCAAGACCTGTTGGCCAGGGACTTACTTGTGCAGCATTGAGGAGGGGAAAGTCTGGAGAACTCTGGATGTTGTGAGCCTGCAGTGCACCCAGAGCATCACTTTCTGTCTTTTGAGGCATGTTTCTCAAATGAGGGTTCGAGAAAAACCACCTCCTCTTTTGAAGACAACTGTGCTTTATTCACATTTAGGAATCACTGGCTGAGGACCACAGGAATGGCACTGACTTTCTCCCTGAGGACTCTCAGGCTCCTCTTCCTTTCTGAGGACTTATTTTATGAGCTTTTAAAAAACATTTTAAATACTTCTTGTGTAGTATATAATTTATCTCAGAGAGTGGGTCGATGTACTCAGCATATCTGAATTCTTTTTATTCTCCTTCTTCCTTCCCTCCATCTCTAGCTCCCTCCTCATTTACAATACTTTTATCTCCTATTTCCTATTGTCTATCTTTTGGGGGTTGTTTAAAAGATAATTTATACTTTGAGTTTCTTATATGAGAGAAACCATGTGATATTTAACCTTGTGCATCTGATTTATTTTTACTTAATATTATAGTCTCAAGGTGTATCCATTTTTCTAGAAACCACTTAAATTTATCCTCCTTTATGGCAGGATAAATCGCACCACATTTTTTTCCATTCATGAGTTAATGGGTACGTAGACTATTTCTAAGATTTACCCGTTTCAAGTTGTCTTGCCATAAACAGGTATTTGTGTGCCACTATGCTACGGGGTATTTGATTTTGAAGAGAAGATGCCTAGAAGATGAATATCTTGGTCAAATGGGACTTCTAGTTTTAGTGTTTTGAGAAAGCTCTGAACTGATTTCCATATTGGTTGTACTAGTTGACATTCCTACTAATAATACAGGATTCCTTTTCTCCTGCAGTCTCACCCAGTTTTGTTATTATTTGATTTTTTAATGAAATACAGATGAACCATAAACAAATGAAAAATGCTCAATATCTCTGGTCACCAGAGATGCAAATTAAAACAACACTGAGATTCCATCTGATTCCAGAAGGAGTTTCTATTATAATAATAATAATTTCTTCTTTTAAAAAAAAGTGCGCTTTTTAGTGTCATTCTATGGAGACAAGCATTGTTGGGATACCAAAAAAAAAAAAAAAAGGTAAAAGGAATAGGTGTGTGTCATGGGCATTTTAAACAGCCATTTACCAAGTGTATATTTGAACCTCATAGCGATTCCATCAAGTTTGTTGATTGTGCTTTTCACAGGACTGAGCTTGAGGCTTAAAAAGACGGAGCTATGGGAAAAGAGCACTGCATAAGGACAGAGTAGGGCCCAGAACCTAGGGCCACACTGTGGCCACTGAAGAAGCTTCCAGGCCTTCCGGAGAAAAGTCACCTTCACGATAGAACCCGAAGCTTAAGCCTTGCATGCTTTCCAGTGGGCTGCCTCTTGTCAGTAAGTCAGAAAAGAACTGACAGAGTGCCCCGCAGAGCTTAGTAACTGCCAAACAAAGAACTGTGGGTTGAGACAGTTCAGGCAGCACAGCAGGCTTTCATGGGCATGGTTCAGAGTAAGCACTCTGAGTTGGTTTGGTGGCTAACTGTTTCCCATAGACAGTCTGTTAGACGGAAATGAGGCCCAACCCTCCACTGCCATTTGTCCTAATCTCATGGTTGAACACCGAAGACCATTGCTCACCTACTTGGTTCTTCCATGTGTGAGTCTGGCTGGTGTATCTTCCTCCTGCTGGGCATGGCTCTCTCTTGGAAGTTGAGAGCTTTGGGCCTCAGGCCCTCCTTCCCTGGCACATTCTACCTCACTCTTTGAAGAAAAACGGTCTGGACCAGAGGTTTGTGCTCTGCTCTGAGCATGCGCAGCTTTGCCCAACCCCTGGCTGAAAGGCCTGCATTCAGAAGCCAGGCTTGCCCAGGATACACTGGCCTGAGAGCAGACAGCCTTCTCGGCAGCAACCAGAAATTCAATGAGAAGGTTCAGGGTAAATACATCTTTTACCACCAAATCACTGAGAGAGAAGCCTTGTGTGTTAGGGTACAGGGAGAGAGGTTCCTGTGTGCTTCTGGTATCTGCCTTGCTGGCCATCAGCTAAGGTCATGACAACAAAGAGGGCCACATGTTGGCTGGTCTTCTGGCCCCCACACAGCTAGCTGTAGACATCAAAGCAAAAAGCAACATCTTCCCTAAGACATCTGGCCATATTTCCTGGACCTGTTTAAAGGCTTCACACAGAAAGTGAGTTAACACTGGTACATCTGTGCCAGGGTCATGTCCAGCAAAAGCCTTCTCCTTCCAACAGGGACTCACAGGAAAAAGTCTACAAGCTCATATTTCTCTACCCTGGGAGGTTCTTCTGGAATCTAAGAGGCCATTTAATGTCAAATTCAGCCACCCTGAGCATCACATAATGGAGAAACTGTTCAAGGCATTCTATACAGGAACCTGAAATCTCCACAATGGCTGGCATGCCCTGTTCTCTGGAAGGATCCCCAGGTCTCTTTGCTTTGGCAAAAAAGGAAAAAAAATGATCTCAGGAATGCCTGAAACCAGACACCCCAGGCATAGCCCTTTGGTGGCTCTTGAAAAGGAATCACAATAGGATTTTTCATCTCTGTACTCCACAAAGCCAGTGGGTGTCAGCCTTCACTAAAGTAAAAAGAGTGTCAGAATCAGGGCACAAGTTTCTGCTGATAAGGCCACTGGCCACCACAGAGGAGTTCTGAGCTCCTCGGCCCCCAAGCTGGTCTGAACGGGCATAGTTTTGCACTGTGTCTTGTTCCTGCTGCCTCCAGCTGCCTTCTGGAAGCCAGTCCTCAGATGAGGATGTCATAGGCCATATTCACAGACACCTCAGTGCACAAGGACCAGAGAACTCTGTACATGCCACACAGAGCTACGACTGGGCTGAGAGCAGGCATCAGGCTCCTGGGGGCAGGGGATAAAATCTTAGGAACACGAGCTGCTGGGCTAGCTCTCTGGCCAGCCTTTCCAGGCTGCTTCTCCATGTCTTTCCATTTGCATGTCTCCTACTGGTGCTGAACACACTGCTAAGTTTCCACTGTTATCATGTTAGTAAAAAAATAATAAATAACAAACCCACATTTCATCAGTGACAGTGCACAGCATAGCAAAGAGACACATTCTGATGATGTGCTTCTGAGGCAATTTCACCCTTGGGTGATTATCACAAAGGATACTGTTGCAAACTAAGATGGTCACAACAGCAGTGAGTGACAGAGCATTAGGGGACCTCTTCCCTGTAACACATCTGCTGTTGCCTGGAAGCTAGTATGTGATGCCTGACTACCTATGAAATAAAAGTAAGCTGCTTCTGTGAGGGGCATGTAGTCCTTAACACTCCTGTTGGGACAAGCTCTTACCCAGTGCCTCAAAACAAGCGGGCTCATGTCTCGTGCACTCCAAGGAAAGGAACGTGGGCGTGACCTAGTCTGTACTTCTCATCAACCCAGACCTAAATTACTTGGGGCCGTGGTGAGGAGGGAGAAGTCAGTCAGAGAGCCTGGATCCTCTTCACTTAGGAAACAATAATAGGAATGGTATTTAGCAAGAAGAGAAAATATTGGCCCAGTCGATTCATTCATTCAACAAATACGTACTGTGTGCTGTGTGTTGGGCACTGTTCTTAGAGCTTGGGGAGATCATAGGACACAGCAAAGCTCCCTGCCCTTGGGGACTTGGCGCCCAGGTAGGGGATGCAGACAACAAACATGAATTAATTATTGACTGAATTAGGCAAGCAGTGAAAAATAATAAATAGAGCAGAGTGGATAGAGAGGAGGGAAGGGAAGAGGAAGTCATGTGGGTATGGTAAGCTGACCAACATGTTTTCAGCTCTGAATATTTCTCACATATATAATAACGGTGCAAGTCCTGATACTGATTGCTGGTTTTCACTGAGGCCACTTGTGTGCTAAGCCCTGTGCTCAGGGTTGACTTCACCGTTTCTCTTCAGCTGTAGGGCTTCTGGCTCTTAGACCTCTCAGGCACAGCACCAGACCTTAGTAGTCTTGGCCTTCTCCATCTTCCTGCTTCATCTTTGCCGCAGGAATTGCTCCAAAAACACCATTTTAATTTCAGCTTTACATTGAGTGGATATCCCAGGAAGCCTGCTGTTCCTTAGAGTGCACTGTTTAACTCTACAGTACATGGATGTGGGCTGTCCTTTGTATTTCGGGGGCCCATGGTGGGATTTTCCATGCAAACAGAGAAATGGAAAAGCAAGTGGGGAGAGGCCTGTGGTCTTTGTTGGTGTGAATCTACACACTGCTCCACACACTGGCTCGGTCTGTGGCTACCAGCATTGGCTGGACCTGCATATTGCTGTGTAACTTCACAGTAAGAACACAGCTCAGGCTGATGGCTGGCTGGCTCGTTTCTATCTCCCTCTCTCACCTACAAGAGCACACATGGTTTGTTGGGATGTCCAAGCTTTTGCCATGCAGCAGGCTTGTACTGACCCATAAAGATCTTCCGCTCTGCAGACCTGAGATACAACAGAGAAAATGGAGCTGCAAGCTGCTTCTGTGAGAAGGCCCCAGCTTCAGATCATGGTTGGTCATTTAGAGTTACAGAAAAACGTAGCAATCACTCCCCCAGTGTTGGAGAGAGAATTCTGTCCTGCACTAAGGAACATTTGTACGCCTGCTCTGCCCCTGGAGCTAGTGCAAAAGAACAAAAAAAGCACTGATTAAAAGTCAATAGCTATCATATCCACAGCCACAATTTGGGCTATTAAAAAATGGGTCTTCTGGATGGTTATATCTTTGAAGTAGGATTGAAGCCTTCAGCAGGTAGAAAAGTTGAGTAGAAAAGTTGATTAGAAAGATTTGAGACAGATTTTTATCTGTGCAAGAGCCAGAGATCATTCAGACTTTGGGTGACACCTACTAGTTCCCTGATCTCCATGGTTCTCCTTCTTTTGCTTCAATTTTCCACTTTTAGTTGTACTTTCTTTTCTGTCCCTTCAGAATGGCTTCTTGTCCCTGGCACTCCTGAGTGCCCTATACCTCACCTTGAGTGCATTCTTTTTTTTTTTTTTCTTTAGGTTTTTTGAGACAAGGTCTCATTTTTAGTCCACACTTGCCATGGGCTCACTATGTAGCCCAGGCTAGCCTTGAACCCACAGCAATCTCCCTGCCTCTGCCTCCTGAGTGCTGGGATTACAGGTATGAGCCACCACGCCCAGTTTGAGTACATTCTTGACCACCTTGTTTTCCTGGTGTCACTACATGTCCTTGGCTTTCTTGCTCAGGTCGCCAGTCACAAAGCTTATTTAGCTTTCATCTTGATGCCCTTGAATGTCCCTCTGTCTTCATCCTCACTCTTTTCTGTTTCCACATCTCTCCATGTCATTAACACACTGGACATCATGCGACTCCCCTCTGTTTTATTTCTGCTTGTGTTTCTCACTCCCTCCTGGCCAGCAATGTCACACCCCATTCCTTGGTCCCCACAAAGGGGTCACCATCCAGGCATGCTCCCTCCGTAATCTACAGTAGCTCTCAATATTTCTACCCTGCTTCAGAAACAAAACCATGACTCCTCACCATCTTAGTGGTCATGTGATACCTAAACGCAAGGATGAGAAACTTGCTGTATGATACTTAACCTCTATTCTTTGGCCAGGTGCAAATGCAGTGCACATGTTGGTCCCTAATAAATCACTGGAGACCAAACTAGCAAGCTCTCCCCTTCCCATGAAAATTCTTTGATGACTCTCACCTTTCTCTGCCTATCTCAGTGGACATCCTCTGCAGACCTCTGAGAAAAGGAACACAAAGCTGTACACTCTTCCCAAATCATAACCAAGTTGACTTCCCTCTTGCTGGGTTTCTTCTGAAGCAAGAAGAATCTACATTCAGTCAAAATTGTGAAAGAAAAAAGAATTAAAAATAAAAACAGCTTAAAGGAGTTTTGTCTCTTTGCCCCCTTCCCTCTCCTTCCTTGCCTGCCCCATCCCTCTCACTTTCTGTTTTGCTTTTCATGCCAGTTGCCAAGGACTGTAATTTAAAAACTGAGCTGGCTTTTCCAGAGCTATGAGGAATGTGCATCTGCACGTGGATTTTTCCACAAGAAAATTGTCCCTGTCTTTTGGGTCTTCTTAGCCAGTAACAATGAGATCAAGCCATCGGATGCACCCATCCATTTCCAGGTCTTATTCTAATTTGTTTGAGAGGCTCAGAAGAGGTCGAGAGGATGGTTTGTGTTTCCCCCTGTCAGAGTACTGTTTGATGAGGTTTGTGTTCCATTTGTTCTGATGGTTTTTATGGTTTCTTTGTTGTTCGTGGAAAGACTTTGAAAGTCGTAATTCTGTATCCTTAAACCCTTTGCTATTCCTGCTCCCTGTCTCAGTGGGAATCACACCATAAGAAAGGAAATGAGGTTTCCAGCTAAACAGCTAAGTAGTTTCTGAGTATGACTATAGAACTTGTGGATTCTTTCAAGAAAGTTTGGAGATCACTATAGTTCATAGAGTGTTCTTGAACACAATCTAGAAACAAGCTTTGAGTCTCTAGCCATTTCCAGGCAGAAAGCTTCTCTCCATCACTCATTTCATCTCTGTTTCTCTCTGTCTCTGTCTCTGTCTCTGTCTCTGCCTCTGCCTCTGCTTCTGCCTCTGTCTGTCTCTCTCTGTCTCTCTATTTCTGTCTCTCTGTCTGTCTCTTTGTCTATCTATCTGTCTTTCATTTTATAATCCAGGCAGACCTTCAACTCACTATCTAGCCCAGGATGGCCTCAAACTCATGATCTTCCTGCCTCAGCCTCCCAAACGCTAGGATTATAAGCATGTGCCACCATGCCTAGCTCCATAACTTATTTCTTAATTAGTCCTTTCCCAGCCACTCCACTGGCCTTTTCCCTTTCTCTTTAGCCATTAGGCCACTACCAACAGAAAAGGTTGATGGTCCTAAGGTAGCCTGGAATGTGCTCACACCTCTTAATACCCTCTCATAATACCAGTGTAGTAGTATATGAGGCTAGGGCTAGCCTCCAAGGGAAGTCAGGGGCCAAGGCTTTGGGCTGTTCCTCCTGTGGGATCTCTCATCCGAGCATTCCCCATCTCTGAAGCAACTTGAAGAACTTCATTATGTGCAGTTCCAGACAATTTTTCTTTCTAACCTTGTGTTAGTTTTCATTTGTAGAAAGTTTTATAAATGTTGCATGTAAGTCATGTCATTTAATCATTAGCACAACCCCATAGGAAAGATAATTCTTCCTGTAATTATTTATTTCCACACCAAAGACTATTAAGGCTCAGAGAAGTTTTATAATTCATCCGAGTTCCCAGAACAAATAATGGCAGGGAATGAACTTGAATCAACCCCCTGACTTCAAGTTCAGAGTTCTTTCCACAACTTCAGCTACTAGATAAGCATGAGCTCTTCTCAAAATCAGTGCTAATATTTCTTCTATTATCCTACCCTTAGGGAAAGAATATACCTCAGGAATTTAGTGATGCTTAAAATTTTATTACTGAATTAAATTTAATTTCTTCTGACCATTAAGAGATAATCTTCATCCAAATTTTCTGTAAAACAGGCAAAGCTAATGTCTCCCTACTTGTTGTTTTTCATTAGACCCTTCCTATGACTCAGTCAGGAGAGGAGGATGGGGCAATAATATGAATTCTGGCCTCAACAAAAGTAAGTAAATATCTCATTCTTTGAGAGGAAAACATTTTTCTGAGGATGGGTGGAGAATAGGGTCATGAGATAAAGAATAGGACTAGCATTTGTTTTTAGGCATTTCGAGTTCATATAAGAGTTCATCTTCAGGCATTCAAGAGTGTAATTTGCATGCGTTTAGCATGTACAAGACCTTCCCTTCAACTCCCAGCACCAAAAGAAAAAAATGTCAAAATAGAGCTTTGCTCCCTCCTTGAAAGATGGTATGAAATTTCTGTTTGTGATTAACAAATTTGAGATTTGTTTTACTGCTCTTGAATTTTTCACTTCTTTAGAATTTTTAAAGTTTGAAGGTTTGTTGGAACAAGTTTCTGTATGAATGAAAGGTTACTAGATTTGGATTCTATTAAGTCAGGATAATAAACTTTTATGACTTTGTTCCTTCTGTTGATAAGGCTTAGTCAGAACAATGTCCCTATCCCCATTTCACGACAGGCTGATGAAAAGATGATTGGAGTTAGATACCAGTTTTTCCACTGAGTGGTGAGAAGAGGATTTATCAAAGTCCACCCAGTATCTCCCTTTAAAGGAATAGAGAATGGGAACAATATATGCCTCCTGAGACAGAATGTGTTGATTGTGCTGTCTTTAGGAAGTAAAATATCAAGCAGATGAATGAGTAGAATAGAAAATTCCTTTGAAACAGGCTAGGATTGCAAATTAGTGCCCAAGCAATAATCTGGATCCATTTTAGTTATACGTAGTCATTATGTGTCTACTCTGTACGTAGCACTTGGCTCTATGGGGCTCACAAAGATGAATCAGACCTGGGTTGGCCCCTATGCAGGAGAGAGAAATCTTGCATGCACATGACTCTTTCCATCTGGGTATAAGACTTAGAAAACCTTGTCCTGTTTTTGTTAGCTATGAAAGAGAGGAGGAATCTGGGCTTGCGGAGGAAGAGAGAACATCCCAATTGTCATGTCCGACATCCAGTGAGGACCTCAGCTTCCTGAAATCAGGATAGGTGATAGAAAATAAATATGGAAAAGTAAGAAAGTGACTAAATACTGCCATGAAGATAATTCTTCCAAGGGGGTGAAGTGTCAGGAAGGTTTCTCAGCAGTGGACCATATATTGGAGTAGTGGGTAGAAAGGGCAGAGTGGGAGAGCAAGAGCAAGGGTGAGCTAAAGGCCAGGCAAAGAGAACTCCAATCCAAATGGAGAAAGGGCCGTGGGAAGGCCAGGCTGAGCCTGAGAGGTGCTACAGAGAAGGGCTCACAATGGATTGGGTTCTGGGAAGCATTTGCCCTTTGCTTCAGTGTCACTTTCTTGCTGAAGACCGCTCCAAACGTCCTCTTTTAAACTGAACTCCACAGCCCCAGGATGAGCAGACATGCTCTCTTATCATTTTGTGGTCTATCACCATCCCATGGATGGTGGCTCACTTACTATCCCTCCTTTCTCCCACACAGGTCCTCCACTCGGAGGAGCACAGACAATGAGCAAGAGCACTGAACAACGGCCCCAGCCAGGTATTCAGAGAGTGTTCTCATCTTTGTCCCTGTGCAGCTTTGGATTCTACATAGTTCACTGATGGAAGATTTGGACAACATGCAGTTAGCTCTCCGTAGCTGTGGGTTCTGCAAGCAGGGATTCAACCAACTAAAAACTGAAATATTCAAGGAAAATCATTGTATCTGTGCTGAATATATAGAGACTTTTTTCTGGTCACTGTTCCCTAAACAATTGAGTATAACAAATATTTGCTTTGCATTTACCTTGTATTGCATTTTATAAGTAATTTAGGGATGATGGAAGGTATATAAGAGAATGTATGTCATTTCTATGCAAATAGTCCACTATCTTACATAAGGGACTTTAGCATTACAAATATCAGTATCGAGGAGGATCCTGATCCAATCATTTGTGGATACCAAGAGAAAAGTCTACGATGTGTGTTGCCTCTTTTATCTCCAAAAATGATTCTATATTTGGCTCACTGTACATAGATCTGTGGAGTCCGTAGCAGACAGAAATAAGGTAGAGACTTGTTAAAAACCAGCTAAACAGAACTTAAAGATTAATTGTTCTAATGCTTCCTTTGTAAAAGAAAGAAACTGAAGTCCAGAGAGGTAAAGTAATTTGTTGAAAACCACTCAGCTATCGTATGAAAGAAATAGAGCTGAAATCTCAGGCTTCCAAGTTTCTGTACAAATCTTTTATGGTCACCCAAACGTATTTTCAAAACCACACTCACCCTGTCATGGTCTGAACAATTGAGGCAGAACTTTTAAAGTCATGAACTTAGAAACTTTTAGTGCTGACATGGAGCTTAGAGACTAAGTCTGTAACTCCTTCTATAACATTTCAGTCACGTGCTCCCCTTATCTCTGCTTGAATATGTACAGGCAAGTGGAGTTAACCACCTAATTTGATGAGTTTCACTGAGGCAAAACCCCCAGGAAGTTTACCATTGACCTCCTAGTTTTCCCTGGGTAGAAAGGTGCCATACAAAGGCCTAAAAAGACTTGATGACAGGCATGGTGTCCAAGCTCCAGCTCCATTTCATCTTTTTCACAGGATTCAGCTCAAATTAACGTCTGAAGTAGCCATTTGTTTGTGGATAGGCACACATGGTACCCAAACTTTACCCAAGACAGAATAAGAGTACATTACATAGGAAGGCAAAGAAAACACTGACTGGGACCAGGGATTTAGCTCAGTGGTGCTAGTGCCAGCCTAGCAAGCACAAGATCCCCGATTTGATCCCCAGTAACAACATACCACAATACTGGGTGTGGTAACTCACACCCACCAGCAGTTGGTACCACATACCACAATGGCAGGTGTGGTGGCTCATGCTAGTAATCCCAGCACTTGGGAAGCAGAGACAGGAGGATTGCTGAGTTTGAGGCTTGTCTGGCCTACATAGTGAGCTCAGGGCCAGTGAACTACAATGTGAGACCCCATCTGAAAGAAAGAAAGAAAGAAAGAAAGAAAGAAAGAAAGAAAGAAAGAAAGAAAGAAAGAAAGAAAGAAAGAAAGAAAGAAAGAAAGAAAGAAAGAAAGAAAGAAAGAGAGAGAGAAAGAGAGAAAGAGAGAGAGAAAGAAAGAAAAAAGAAAGAAAGAAAGAAAGAAAGAAAGAAAGAAAGAAAGAAAGAAAGAAAGAAAGAAAGAAAGAAAGAAAGAAAGAAAAGGAAGAAAGGAAGGAAGAAAGGAAGGAAGGAAAAAGAAAACACACTTATTGAAACACGAGCAAATATAGAGTTTTGTGGAGGTACCAGCAAGAATGGAATTATATACATCACCTATAATATTTTATATCATACAAAAAGTAGACTAACTGGATCTAAGGACTCTTCAAGTTAACCATTTAATCAGAAATCCAAGAGTCATATTGAATTATTTATATTGCAGCTGTAATTGTAAAAAATACTCAAACTATGCAAAGGATTAACAGTAGGGCCATACTGACATCCAGCTCTCTGCCATGATTTTCTCATCTGCCAAAAAGATGACCCAAACCAATATTACAGTCTATTTAACAGCTAAACAATCACAATATTTTAAGTAAACTAAGGATCTAAAAATAAAGGCTTTGCAGCTAAAAATACAAATTCTGGTTGGTGTTAACATTTCCAAGCTAAAATCACAGAATAGAATTGCTAGTGGTAGGGAACTGAGGCCAGGATCCCAACCTATTCATTGTACAGACAAGAAAACTGATACTCATATTCCCCAAACAAATGAGCTGACAGCATAGTTGGGGCTAGAACCTACATTGCTTGGTTTCCAGGCATGTGGTTTTTATGTTCCATTGGAAAAACAAGTGTTTGTAATGTTTATAGTATTAGGTAGAGCAGTACTTGTCAAGAGACATTCTTCAAGCCCATTTCTTAAAGGTTCCTTCAGTTTATTCCCTGCACAATTCAGTGTCAGCCAGCTCTTTTCCAAATGTTTTCATGATTGTGTTTTGGGTAACAAGAGCATACTCTATGAATGTTAGAAACTAAATATGAAAAACTGAGGTCATTTTGATTCTTTGTTGTTTTAAATATAACTGTGATCCGACCTTTAAGGTCTCTAGATAAAAGCAGTGAAGTTTTCTGAAATCAGGCATTCCTATGATATTGAAAGAAAAGTATAAACACTGGGGCTTTTGTTACTGTCAGTGCAGTTTAATTTTTAATAACAATGAAGCAAACTTCCTTTTGTGTCTCCTTAGATCCATATCAGATCCTGGGTCCAACCAGCAGTCGCCTAGCCAACCCTGGTGAGTTTACCTTGGCCTATAACCCTTTCCAGAATGTTCTGTAGCTTTCTGAGGTCAAAGAAACCTCTGTTTTCAGTCCAGACCCAAGATGAGGGAGTAGTATATGCTTCTTTGGCTTATTTCCTTTACATGCTTAATACCTGTTTCTTTAGCATGTGAACAAGGTATCAGGATGGATTACTAGGTGGCAATATTTGCTTCAGAGGATGCTTTGAAAAAAACATATCAGTACAATGTCTTGTACTGACATTTAGACTAGTAATAAATGTTACAGATAGAATTTCCAGTGGGGAAAGATGTAGAGGAAACATTTCCAATGAGCTCTCAGTTATCTCCTCCATGCAAGACATAAGTGAACAAACATTTCCAATTTAATGTCAGAAAGAGTTAGAGCTATCTGATCTTTTCAGAGAGGCATGTCCCAGAAAATCTGCAATACAAATGAATTTCAAATGAATTTCAGAATGGATTAGGGTTTGTTATTAAAAATAACTCTCAGGTGAGTTCTTCTAAGCCAAAACCCATGAGAGTTTTAAGCTGCAGGTCCTTTGAAGTATTGAAGCCACAAAGCTCCATTGCAAGGTACTGAATGTGACAGGTGCCACTTGGCCTGTTCCTTAGTCTCTGACCATCTCACCCAGAAAACATAGAAGCTACCCAACATCTCCTATTATTGCCCCTTCTATCCAAGTTCTTCCGGGTAGAGCTTTGAGCTTAGAAGCCAATCGCAGAACTCTGCCAGGAAGTAATCAGGTTTGGTTAACTTCTCTCTAACTCCAGCAGTTGACCCGTGACCCTGATATTCTAATGCTCAGGGAACACTTGGGGACTTTGTCACTAAACAGATATCAGACAGTGATTCAGGAGAATAAAAATCTCTATATAAGGCACGTGGGGAGCTGGTTTACTCAAGACCATAGCAGCTGGTTTAGGACAAAAAAAAGCATTTCATTAATAGGCCTTGAGATGAATTCTCTTCAGATCTAACCTTGTTCATTGTGCCCATCTCAGTGGCAAGCACACAGTTACCATAATTTATTGTACATTTCAAACTAGCTAGAAGAAAGATTTTTAATGTTCTCACAACGAAGTGATAAATGTTTGAAGTGACGGACAGGCTGACTCTGCTTGCTAATCCCACTGCACACGTGGATGGAAATAACAGCTGTATCCAGACACATATATGATGATACCCTTATATCACTAAAGAATACCAAGAAGCAGTTGTCAAGGTGATCCAGAACATAAAAAGAAACAAAGGGTTTCTTTCAAAGGATAAGTGAATCCCCACGCGTAGTGCATTGGTTCTGACTTCTCCAGGCTCAAAGACCATTTTCTCCTGTTTGCCTCCCTGCCTGCAGGAAGCGGGCAGATCCAGCTGTGGCAGTTCCTTCTGGAGCTACTCTCGGACAGTGCCAATGCCGGCTGTATCACTTGGGAGGGGACCAACGGGGAGTTCAAAATGACAGACCCCGACGAGGTGGCCAGGCGCTGGGGGGAGCGGAAGAGCAAGCCCAACATGAATTATGACAAGCTGAGCCGGGCCCTTCGATATTACTATGACAAAAACATTATGACCAAAGTACACGGCAAAAGATATGCCTATAAATTTGACTTTCATGGCATCGCCCAGGCTCTGCAGCCACATCCCACTGAGTCGTCCATGTACAAGTACCCTTCTGATATCTCCTACATGCCTTCCTACCACGCCCATCAACAGAAGGTGAACTTTGTCCCTCCCCACCCATCCTCCATGCCTGTCACCTCTTCCAGCTTCTTTGGAGCAGCGTCACAATACTGGACCTCCCCCACTGGTGGGATCTACCCCAACCCCAACGTCCCCCGCCACCCCAACACCCACGTGCCTTCACACTTAGGCAGCTACTACTAAGAAGCATAACTCTCAGTGGTCTTCCACCTGAAGCCCCAGTCCTTACTCTTCCTGGATATTTTGGACTCTAAAGGACATATGTGACCTTGAAAGGAAAACAAAACTGGATGTTCTTTCTCGATGATAGAACCTTTGTATTTGTTCTTTAAAATCAGTTTTTGTTTTTATGTCCGTAATTGTTGCTTTCTCTACCTGAACAAAGAGACGGATCATTCCATGGGCCAGTATGCCATTTTGGATTCTCAGTCTCTTACAATCTTTTGAGTTGAACATTTAGATTACTGGGGTGTTTATATCATGGTTCTGAGAAAGAAGCTGTAAATTTTCTTTTATATTTTTTTATGACCAAAGCAGTTTCTTAACACGCGGGTTTCATTATTGTAGGATTGAATGCAGTAATGAATCATGGTCATAACCAGTCCTGGTCTGGTTTGAGACTTAGTGAAAAGAGAGGCCAGAATCATATAGTCTTATTTCAGCAGGTCCTAATTCAGTGGAGGGCAACTGGAACATTGGCTGTAAGGCCAGGGAAGTTTTCAACCAACTGGAAGAAAAGAACATGTGTGTATCTGTGTATTTAAGAAGCCATGGGCTTTGCAGGTCCTCTCCTTGGGCACTGTGAACCTGGCTGACCATTCTGTCCAGAAATAGTCAAGACATGAAATGAATCTCATGCAAATACAAACATTCCTGAAGGAGAATTAAATGAATTTTTTTTAAGTGACAGTGAGTCCCAGAACTTTGAGAAGTCACAGGGATTTCTAAACTCAAACAGATTCGCAAGCGCTGTGCGTTTGTCAGACCATCTGACCAGGGTCAACCAATCAGGAAGCAAGTTACTGTATAAATTATGCAGAGTTATTTTGCTATATCTCACAGTATTAAAAATAAGTAAAAAATTAAAAAGAATAAAGAAACGAGTTGACCTCGGTCACAAATACAATTTTAGTATAAAATCAGTCATTGTTATTTTTTTTAATGTAATTTGTACATCTTTTGTCAATCTGTACATTTGGGCTATTTGTACGTTTTTATAGCTGGTTTTTAAAAAGCATAATGTGACTATTGCTGAAAAGAAAGCAGGGCGTTTAAGTCACTGACTTACTAGGAAGAGAAGCACTGGTACAGTTATTTAACAGGAGTGGACAAGCAAGGCAAAGCAATTCATTTAAAATTTTTAATGCTTTGAACATGTTTGTAAATTACAGAACAGCAATGATCACGACACAGAACAGAACAACCAAACTTTCCCTTGTGAAGGTGGGGGATTTTTCCTGCTCTATATATGCAATCTATTTTTAGACATGAAAATATATATAATTTTGCAGGTAATCGTTGACTTTTTTTAACTATATTAAGTGTTAATCTGACAGCTGTCAATGAAAACTATGTTGTAAAATAATTTGACTAAATAAATTGTGCCTTCTCTCAGGATTGCTTTCTTATTTACCCTCCCCCAGGTCAAAAGGTTTCCCTAGGGGAAGTTTGCTGTTTACGTCTTGTATCATTAAGAATTCTCCAGATGTACTTGCTGCAGGATAGCAAAAGGTGCACATTCTATATGGGTTTGCACTATTGGTGATGACATTCGAGTAATCTTGGAGGTGCTATTTAAACCTTCTTTCTTCTGCAGCAGTGGTAGTGAGCCACATACCCCAGTGGGCTGTCTGTTACCTCCACAGGATTTACTATCACTGTCCTCAGGGGTTTCATAAACCAGCCAAGGCCATAATCTTATCCAAAGACCAGATGGCAAGTGGCCACCAGGGACAGGCCTCTTTGGTTACAATTCTCTCTCTGTAGCCCCCACTGAAGCCAGGGAGCCAAGCTTCTGACTCTCCAGGAGAGAACAGGAACTCAGCCTCCTTTTAGTCCATACCTAGACTTTATGGTCCATGTATGATTTTAGTCTTTTTCCTTCCTAAAGAAGAAACTTGCTTTACCATTAGGTAGCTGGTTTTTGTTTCCATTATTCATAGAGAAAAAGAACAGTTTCTAGAACAATTCCTGCAACATCAAGAGCTCTCACAGCATTAGAACCCAGGACCTTCCCTGGGTGGCACAAAGCACCTTCCTGACCACATATCTACCTTAGCGAACAGAGATGTACACCACAGCATCAGTTTTCATCTTTTGTCTATGTGTGTTTTGTCCTCATCTGCATTCCAACCAAGAGAGGCTTGGTATTTGGTCCCTGGGAATACCAATTAGTTGGCTCACAGGTACCTAGCTGACTCGTTGCCTCCAGGAAATGGCTTCTTTGTCCCCTTGGCTGCTAGTTCAATATTCTCTACGCTCAACTATTCTGTACCAATGTTGTGAAGTTTAAGCTATCTAACAAACTATAAACCCAGCAGAGGGGGACACAGTAAACCTGGAACAGCCACTTGGAGCAGGAAGATGTCTTAGATTGGGTGGTGTATGAGCAACAGAAATGTGTTGTTGACAGTTCTGCAGGCTAGGAAGTGCAATATCTAGAGGAGTGAAGGCTTGCTTCATGATTGATACATGGCACCTCACTTTCTCCCTGTGCTACACACATGGTGGCAGCTCCCTGGGGTCTTTCAATCAGGAGATGAATCTCATTCATGAGGGTTCTACTCTAAAGACCTACTCACCCTCTAAAAGCTCTCCAAACTGCCTCACATAAGGGGTTAGGATTCAATGTATGAATAGGAACAATAGTCTTTTTTTGATAGGGACGGTTGCTGCTGGAGAATAAAGTCAAAGCCTACAGCATGCTATATAAACACTCTGCTAATGAGATAACATTCCCAGCCCAAGATGATCATGTGTGTGTATGTGCTTGTGTGTGTGTGTGTGTGTGTGTGAGAGAGAGAATACTGTTGATTCCAATTCCAATATGAAAGAAGTCATACTTTCAGTATCTATAGTTTCCAGTTATAGTCAACAACCACTAGAAATTTTAATAGAACTTAAAAGGATCATGATTTTATACCTGGATGAACATGTTTGTTGAGTACATGAGAAATGATTGAAGTGTGGGTCCTCACTTAGGGATCCCTAATTGAGACCTAATCAGATTGAGAGGATTCAGAGTATCAGGGAGGAATCTTTTGTCCAACCCAAACCGAGGCACTGCCAGGCAAGACACCAGCTGATGGGGAAGTAAAAACCAAAACAAAATGAAAAGAAATATAGGCGGGTTTTTGCATCCATGGGTTTCATTCACATCCACAGATAGTATCAACTGCCAACTGAAATATTCCAAAAATAATTACATGTGTACTAAACATCTACAGACAACTGTCACTATTACCTAAACAGCAAGGATAACAACTATTCCCACAATGCTTACATCGCTTTAGGTATTATATATCACAGCAATAACTTAGAGTCTATGGGAAAATGAATATAGGTTTATGCAAATGCTGTGCTATTTTCTGTAGAAATTTGAGCATGCCAAGGTGACAAATCCTCAGGGATCCTGGAACCACTTCCCTTTGTTTCCAGAGGATGGCTGTTTTTTGGGATAAGTCTGTGGTCTTGGTTTCACACACTACTTCCACTATCTATTGCATGACAACCATCCTACACATATTTTGCCTTGAAAACTAAAAAGGCAGCCTTTGGGACAGCATGTCTGGGGGACTCAGGCTTGAGCTTGACTCCCTGCTGCCTAGCTAGCCTCCTGCCACTCACTGGGTCTACCTCTCCAACAATCCTCTGCCAATAACAACAGTGCTGTGTACAGAAATTCCCTCAGAAGGCCACCAGACCTGCGAGGGCGAAGAGGGAGAGGGAAGTAAGAAGGAACGGAAAGGCCAGGGGACTGGTTCTGCTGAATGTACAGAGGCTTTGCATTTATCCAGCATGGAACTGGTATTTTGCAAAAAAGCATATTGGGCATTTCATCACATGGAAAGCTACTGAAATTGACACTGCATGCATTCGGCCAGGGAATTTCTCTAAAGAATTAGGAGAGGTCGGCTGATTTCAGAACTACAAATCCCAGGCTCCCTCAGGGGATGGACACTTCTGAGAGGAAGTGGTTTCGCCAGGCAAACCTCTAGGGTTTCAGCCAATTGAGAAAGGATATGGAGGGAAGCCTTTAAAAGGAATGTCGGTTCACATGCCTGGGGTCTGTCTCCTCTCTCACTCTTACTTGGCCTCCTGTCTAATTGTTTCAGTCTGTCTGAGCTGGTAAATTCCTAAGCACATAGTCAATTTACACTTAGCTTAAAAGCTCTAGAGGGAAACAGAAAAAGTTTCCAGTGAGACCACTTACTTACCTACAATTGCTAGATTAACCTTCTGGATTTCAACTAAGTTAACTCTCGTGTTTACTTAGTGGGAGGAGAGAGGAAATTCGGGGAGATAAATGAGCATGATATAGTTCCAGAGACACTGGGTTCAAATTCTGGCCCTTCTGACTACTGAGAAAATTGTCTGTAGGGTCTCTGAAAGTACGGCAGGATAACGTGGAAAACCCACTGCAAGAAAATATATGTTATTAGTTACATGCTAATATTTACTAGATTATTTTCAAGAATGTTTATTAAATTGTTGGTAACCAGTGAAGTCTCCCTCTGGTGCATTCAGTACAGTGTAGACTTTGTTTTGTGGTCAAAAAGGCATTTTCCAAATAAGTGAAAAGTGGAAGTAAATTGGATTTTCCGGAGTGCGTTTACATTTCCCCAGCCCTTACCACACTCCACTTGGGCATGTGGCCTCCACTGGCTCTGTTTGTCTACCTAAAATCAGTAGGGCCAGGTGTGGTGGCTCACACCTGTAGTCCCAGCACTCAGGAGGCTGAGGCAAGAGGATCACCTTGAGTTCAAGGCCAGCCTGGACTACAGAGTGAGTTCAGAACCACCCTGAACTATTAAGTAAGACCCTGTCTAAAAAGAAAAGGAAGGGAAGGGA